>JAOTAY010020386.1:0-12701 GCA_025629805.1 Erythroxylum baracoense
AATTCTCATCATCTTAACACATATTCATGCCAATTCAAATCTCATAAAACTTGTATTAATACATACTATCAAGTTCAGAATTCCCTCACTTGTTTAATTTCAAATTTTAACTCCAAAGAATAAGCCAATCTATCCTTCCAAGCAAACAAATACAATTCCAAATCAGGGTGACTATGAAGACAACATCATAAAAAATCACATACTCTACTTCCTTAATGCAATATCTTGCAAGAATTCTAAGTGAAA
Organism: Erythroxylum baracoense; assembly: GCA_025629805.1. Classification (NCBI taxonomy): domain Eukaryota; kingdom Viridiplantae; phylum Streptophyta; class Magnoliopsida; order Malpighiales; family Erythroxylaceae; genus Erythroxylum; species Erythroxylum baracoense. Next base: position 247 of record JAOTAY010020386.1, read on the forward strand.
TCGAAGCAAAATTCAGAGTTAAAAGAGGGTGAAGGGTTTTGATGGTGATGTTTCAATGAAGGCTGCAGAAATTCTAGTAAGACACTTAAGTTGCTAGGTGTCCTAATCTTAGAGGAGCATATGTCTCCAAAGCATTGGTCACACTTGTCCCCCCTTTTAAGTTGCCACAAGTCACACATCTATTAGGCCATGTGTTACTTAATGAATACTACCATGTGTCATTAAATGATTAGTCCATATGTCACTCCAAGATTGGTCCACTTGTCACTAAACCATTTGTGCCAAATTTCAATGCATTAGCTATGCCAAATGTCAACAACTCATAGGCTTAGTCATTCTAATTTTCGTACCAACTGATCTTGCCACTTAACAATTTTCCCAGTCTAAATGTACATTTTAATACCTGAATCCTTAATGATGTTAATTAATTCTAATTCACTAACTATGGTCCATCAATACCAAAATTTAAGTCACATGCGTTTCACATTCAAATCATAACACAATTTTAGCTCCTATCTCACTTGTACTTTCATGAACATGTATCGTTTAAACTAGGGTATATTTTGAGGCCTTACATTTCAAGTGTAGCTGATGCAAAAAGCTTCTTTGTGCTCTTCTTAATGTTCTTTAAATAGTCTTTTATGTTTTGGGTAACCCTTGGGTCTGAAAGGTCCAAAAAGTCCCCCGAAATGTGAAGTTTGTAAGTGACTCTGCGTCTGTCCGATGTAGACCACGATCATGGCCCACATCTGAGCCTTCTATCACAATCATGGCCTAATAAACCATTGTTTCAGCCTGAATGTCTTTCGAATCTCCTCCGTTCTTTGATATTGACCCAAAAATACTAACAAACACATCAAAGTACTTAAAAAAACATAATATTTAAGCTCAAAAGATGGTACTAACCTGTAAAACACTTAAAACACAAATAATTAACAAACAAAGACAATTCGAACCTAAACATGTACTAAATGATCAAATTAATGGCTAAATACATATCAAACTATACCTTAAAAGACGATGCAATTTATACTTATCAACATCCCACACTTAAACGTTTACTTGTCCTCAAGCCAAAAAAAAACATAAAAATGCAAAACACATAATCCAATAATAAGACAATGGCTTCAACTTCAGGAAATAAATTTAACTTTAAACGTAATTATTCAAGTTGACCCAAATCATTAACATGCAAAATCTGCGTCTAGGAGCTCTGGACTAAATATACATATTAATCAAAACTTAAATGCTAAGTTTATTCACCCCTCTCAATTGTACACACACTTAATAATTATTTGGTCAATCAAACATTTTTACTAATCCTAAGTACATTTTCATGAAAAGTTAAGCCACTTATAAGTTTGATAAGTTTTTATTAGAAAACATTCTTTTTTTGTTACTTTTTATGGACATAGACCTAGTCTTTTTACACGGAAGCAAACATTGGTGATGAATGTCAATTTGGTTACTTGACTAAGTCAAGTTTTTAGTAAGTTGCTTGGTTGGAATGTCATTATAGCCTTTTGACGTGAAGGTAGAAATTTGTGATGCGTGTTGATCTGGTTACTACGCTATTTTATGTTTTCAACTAGTTATTAGCTTTATTCACTAAAGGCTAGTGGGATGGTTATTTATTTAAAATTTACAAACACTTTTCTTTTTTTAATTAATCCCTACCTTGTTGATTTAGCTATTCTTTTTCATGAAAAATATACTAGCAAAGCTACTTAGTCGAAAGACCTAAAATTATGAATGAATGTGATAACTTATAGTGTGATAAACTAACACTGAATCCTAATTAACTTACATATTTTAGCCAAAGAACCCAAACCACTAATTTTGCGAGCGAATGACTCTTCACAACCTAATAGATTATGTTGAAAATTAAATCGATTTCATCGCATTTAAGCCATCGATACATTCACATAGTTCATAATATACAACCTAAACACATTAACATAACAATATGCAAAATTCACACTCAAAGAAAAATATACAACCCTCCCCATACTTGAACAATACATTGTCCTCAATATGAGAAGGAGACAAACAAACACACATGGAAGGAAATAACATAAAATAAAATAAAATAAAATAAAAATAAAGACTAAATTTAAAAGAAAAGGGTTAGAAACAAAACCTTACGTTGATGGACGTGATGACGGTGAGGTGTTAAGACCAAATCTGCTTAACGCTCGAGATTGTTGTCTTATCTTGGAATTGCTTAAAGAGAGTAATAGAGTTAGTAATCCCAGAACATTTCAAATCATTAAAATTTTATTTAAAATTTAAAACAAATATAACTAAACACAACAATTTAAATATAACTACTGAATGTGCTAATTTATGGTCATTAGCTTGACCTTGTATCATTAAAAACTCAATCGGGATCAATTATAAGTAGTTTATTTCTACCCTTTTATTCAACATAAATTTTGTAGCCTGTAAGTAAGCTACAATTTGCAAAATGATCAGAAGGACAATATTTATAAAATTAGAAAAACCAATTAAGCTCTCGAGGGAACCGTTAACAAAATAGGGAATAACAAAACTCCTTGAATCTTCCATGGAATCCAGTAGTTTGCCCTGGAAGAGGGTGAGTTGTTCTTTTCTTGGTTCTTCCTCATTCATGCTCATCTCCTTTTCTTCTCTAGCTTCTTGAACAGAGACTTTTATAGCTTCTTCAAACTTGATGTCTGTTGTCAACTGTTCTTTGTGCTCTCGTTCTTTCAAAGATTCAAGCACATCATTTTTTCTGAATGAGTTGCCCTCCTCTGGATTCTTTAATACATCATTCATGTTAAATGTCACTTGGTTATCACCAATCTGAATGATGAGGTTCTCTTCACAGAAATCTACCTGAGTTTTTTCGATGTTCAAGTATGATATACCAAGATTAAGGGAATAATAGGGAGGGTTGTCATTCTTTTCTTCATCCTCTTTCTTCATCTCTTGGTCTTCTACAAGATGGGGTTCAGTTTGATTTTCTACTCGTTTTTCTTGCTCTTCCACATTTTTAGTATGATAGTCTCATATTGCTCTCGTTGATGTAATTCTATATTGCTCAGAGAGTCTTCCACACTTCTCTTACAAAATTTATAGGAAAGCTGTCTCAGTTGAATCTCTAGGTTATGAATAGAAAAGGCATGATTTTTAGTTACTTGATCAAATTGCTCTTCTAGTCTCTTCTGGGTCTCTTCGATGTTTTTTAGCTTATTTATGATTTTGTCTAATTTGGAATGCTATGAATTGGACTCATCTTGCTGAAATCCTAATAGGTCTTGATATCCCATGTGATTACTTACACTGTTAGATCAATAGAAATCTAGGTGGTTTTGCCACTCCGAAGTGTACATGTTCATATAAGGATGATGATTTCTCCAACTAAATTGGAGCTTATTGAAATCCACAAGAGTCCTTTGCTCATATAATATATATCCTCCATGATTGTTCTTTTTATCTCTTCTTGATATCTAATTATCTAGATTCTTCATTGCTACCTTGTGATGTCCAAATCAATGTGTTTTCAACTTTTCACCTAAACTTCCTACACTTTTTTCTTCTTCTTATGATTAGGTCCAACAATCACAAAAGATAGTGAAACGCCTTAGACTACAAGAATTAAACTATTGCTAAACCTCCCCAGCAACGACATCAAAAACTTGATTGGGTTAAGTTTTAATCTTATAAACCCTCAATATTTTGCAAGCGCACAGTTCGCATCGTAGTATTAAAAGGTGTCAATCCCATGAGGAAGGAGAGTAGTCTAATCCTAAAATCTAAGGCCAAAAAAAACAATAAAACTGAAAATAAAAGATGCAACAAAAATTAATTATGAGAATTGAGTTCAACCAATCAAATTAGAAATTAAACACAAAAGTATTAACAAGTGAGCAATATGCAAGCACAATAGAAATCAACCTAAGAAATTTACCAATTTGTGAGAAAGGGGATTTTACTTATCATTAATGTTAAACTAGCTGATTATGTGTCAATGGATAGGTTTTAGACTATCTTAAGGCTGATTACTCTCTCTCAAATTATAACCATTAAACCCTAAATTAAAAACCCTAATCTGATTATGAAATTTGCAATCTCTCAATTCATAAATTATACAAAAACCTAATTTGATCTAAAGTACTATAATAAACTAACGGAACATCACACATGATCTCTCTCCGCACAAATACTAATATGATTTGTCACAATTTCTATTAAATCACCTAACTCTCACTAATTTGATTCAATCATTTTTCATTCAGTTCACCCTTTTATTTTATTACTGAATTATGTAAGACTGCAATCAAATTACGACATTCATCCAATAAACACAACTGACTAAATTATCATTAAATTAAAATAAAATCCTAAAGGAGAGTTTAGAACATCATCAATATTCTAATTCCTATCATCATATTATACATCTCAATTCTATATATAAATAAATTCAAAATGAAAAGGAAATAATGACGTAGAATAGAATAGATGACGGAAGGCAGCAACGTTAGGAAACTTCGTGATCCAGGAAGGAAGTCGAGTAAGCTTCATCTTCCTCTTCTTCCTCTTCCTACTTCTTCTTGCTCTCTCTCTCGATATTCTCTCTTTAGTCAAGTGTAGCTGATGCAAAAAGCTCCTTTATGCTCCTCTTAATGTTCTTTAAATAGTTTTTTATGTTTTGGGTAAACCTAGCGTCTTTCCTAGTCTGAAAGGGCCAAACATTCCCCTGAAATGTGAAGTTCGTAAGTGACTACATGTCTGCCTAATGTAGGTCACGACTATGGCCTCTGTCATGATTGTGGCTTATTGTTTCGACCCAAATGTCTTCTGAAACTCCTCCATTCTTTGATATTGACCTTGAAATATAAGCAAACGCATCAAGGTACCTCAAAAACATAATATTTAAGCTCAAAAGCTTGTACTAACCTATAAAAGAATTAAAACACAAATAATTAACAAACTAACATAATTCAAACCTAAACACATACTAAATGATCGAATTAAAGGCTAAACATATATCAAATTATGCCCTAAAACTCGATGCAATTTACACTTATCATGTATACTCAATTTAATGTGCTTTATTATGAAATACATAGATTATTATGTCAGATCAACTTGAATGATTGACATTTGCGGTTAAATTGATTCCATAAAGTGAGATGCCATTTTCCAATTAATGCATGTTGTATGAATGCATGTGTTTATGTTTAGTTTTTTGAGTTTCTTTTTTGTTTTTGCTTGAGGACAAGTGTAAAATACCACACCTATAGGGCATATTCTCGAAAGCATCAGAGGATATTCGGGATATACTCTACAGACATGATGTGTTAGCAAATAATTCAGAAAGATTTTACACTTTACACGTAATATCATATAGCACAAAGGCATTTTAATCAACAAATTGCCAGAGTTCGACCTCAATTTTAGAACTTTCCCATATTCAACCTATGTGAAAACATTTCAAGGAAGATCAGCTTTCTTCTTTAATGATCACAATAAATATGTATAGCAAAACATTTCTATTATCCTGTTTATCAATTCTCACATTCGTAGTCATTTCTAGTATCTGATAACAAATAAATTCATATAACTTTTCATTATATTACTAGCAAACACATACATCAAGCAATAATTTAGTCTCAGCACAAATATATATATCTTGAACATTAGTATGTAGGAATACAACATGTCAAAGCTACATATATCAGTTACTAATTTATTAACACACTATATACAATGTAGCCACGTGTTGTGATATACAGATACAAAACTACTACTAGACTCTACAGATTTCATCTGATAGGACCTTTGAGCCATGATTTCCAAATCGTAGGAGATATACTCCAACTAACTCTAAACCTCTCTTGAACCTGAAAAAAACTATGTTGTAATTTTGATAAGTTTTGTAAACTCAATGAGTGAACCATCAACGAACTCAACAAACCATATCATATAGGACCGTTCAAATTAACATACCATGTTACCAATAATGTGAAATTATACGTCAATAATATACATCAACTTAAGTGGAGCTTAAGAAAATCATATCATATTAAAAAATATCAAATTGCATTTCAAAAATCACAATTCAATTTAATAAAACGTGTATATGAAAATGTAAATATGTTGTCATTCTTATTTCCTTGTTTTGTGATCAAATATGCCAATTCATGCCTTAGGTTTTAAAAAAATTTATGTTGGCCAGCTTAACAAGCATTATAGTCCTGATCACATTACAAGCATTAAGCCCTGATCTCAAATTACAAGCATTAAGCCCTGATTTCACATTATGAGCTTTAAGCCTTAATTACGAGCATTTCACCCTGAATGTCTGCATGATGGTCATTTTGGTCACAACTCCCATTAACTCATCATGAATGTTAAATGCAATGATATTAACCATCTCACACATCACTTGCTTCCATCAATGTAACTGATTTTCCAGAATTCACATTCAATTTGAATCAAATAAGCATTTCAGGGATAATCACATAATCAACAATCGATATTCAATTTCAAAACACTTCCATATATAGTCGCAAGTATCAAAATCCTTGGACCAATGATGTCCGGAATTATAAGAATCATATAAGTAATAATTCGATAACTGAATTTTAATTAAAAACAATTGAATCATAGTGAGAAACATCTAGGTTAACTCACAAAACACTCTAATGAGCTATTACCTCGATATCTTGAAAATATCTAGGTATTGACAATCACTCTGAGAGCCTATTAGACATCCATATGAACATCAGTCACTGATAACAAACAGAGAGAATATATATGCAATCCTTAAGTGCAATGTTTATATCCTTTTCTTCCTAATGTTCCTTTATGAATAAGCTACCTTTTTTTTAGTCATAACTCTCCCTACAGAAATCTAAATACCATGATTCTTGTGCCTCCTAAAACTGGACTTCATTAGTCTTAATATATCTAAAAATTACATAAACAAAATCTCCCTTTAGAAATACAATCCCCATCCAAATTATGTCTTATTTTTGGTAAGAAACAGGCTGGCAACCAATGCTCAAATAGCAATAAATCATTATCAAGACATCTTCTATCCAAATCGTTTCAGAGAAGCATTAATAAGATATTAATTATAATTTTTCATGTTTTATACTTTGACTAATTTGGGCTCTAAAGCCCTCAAAAATTAGGAAATAATATAAGGTTCCTACACAGGGGTCTATCACAGGAAGTATTAGGAAAATAACCATAACTTAAGCTCTAGTCACTATTTTATTACGCCATATTCACAGAGATCAAGATAAGACCTATATCTATAACTTTTATTATTTTAGTTTCTTCAAATTCACACTTTAAAAATATGTAAAAATAGATCGAAAGAGGAAGATGGAATTGAAACCAAAATTTTGACCTACCTTGGTAACTTCTTTCCTTCTCCTCTTCTCTTCCCCTTTTTCTTTCCTTCTCTGTCGTTTTTGTTTTTATCCCTCTTTTAACCTCACAGAAGACCCTCACTCTCCCTTATGTTGCCATTTTCATCTATTTTCTCTAGAAGGTTGAAAGAAAGTCAAACTAATTCATGTGTCACCATTCTATTAATCCATATGTTATTCTTCTATTAGACCATGTGTTAATAACTTTAGGCTCCACATTTCACTCATTTAAGCCTCCATATTTCACTACTTATTAGGATACAAATGTTAATAGTTTTAGGGCTACATTACAAATGTCACCATTTGTAAAGCTACACATGTCACCATTCTAAAGCTCCACATTTCACAAGTCTAAAGTGCCATTTGTCACAACTTTAAAAGGGCCACTTGTTATAAATATAAAATGTCACTTGTCACAAATATAAAGTGCCACTTGTATCCAATTTTTACCATTTAGGAATTCTACTAAGCCAATTTAGACATTGACTCTTCAAACTTTCGATTTTTAACAATTAACTCCAAATCACTAACTTAAATCCATCAATTTCAAATTTAATTCTAATTCATCAAAATCATATCCAAGCATCCTAAAAAATGTCAATTAAGTGCACATAAAACATTTGTCACTTATTTCACATATTTATAAATAATAATGTATGTGTGTATATGCTAATCTCATGCGTGTACATAGGATAACAAATTTTCTATCCTAATGCACCAAATTAATCATCTAATCATATAACTTATTTTATTTAATGCAATATGCACGAGCTTAATTTTCTAAACCCTCTGACCCTCAACAATTTAGGAGACAGGATATTACAACAAGCAAAAGTTTAAATATAGGGATGTTGATAAATGTAGTTTATATTATGTTTTCATAAGTGTTTTATTGTGCTTACATGCGTTTATTAGATGATTGTTGCATGTATAGATATAGAATTGTGTTAATGTGAGTGTTTTTTTAAATTCTAAGTGTTTGTTTGGTTTGGAGTATGTTTTCAATCTTAATTTTATGTTTTTCGATGTGTTTGTTAGTGTTGGAAATTAGATAAGTGAAAAACAAAAGAGTTAGATATGCATGGAGTTGCATGGATAAGGTCACGACCGTGACATGAATTATCCAAACTTACAAGCATGACTCCATTGTTGTGATCATGACAAAGAGTAATTTTACAGGGTCATTATCATGACTCCAATGTCATGATCATGATATAAGCTTCCTAAGTATGACTTTTTCCATCTATTTTAAGGTTTGGGGGAATTTTCGGAACTGATTAAAGGAAAAAAACCCTAGTTACACCCTTAAAACCCTAAAAAACTATTTATGAACATTAAGAAGCCTTAAAAATGCAGCCACCAACTTACGAAAGTAGATCAAACAAGGAAGATCGAGAAGAAGGTCCAGATTTCTGGTTTTCTCGATCAAACTCCGAATAGAGTTCTTCTTTCTTTCTCCTTTGTTATTCTCTTCATACTTAATATGTAAACTAAATTTCTTGATGTTTATTACATTTATGATGTTCTAATTTCCAAGTTAGGGTTTATTCCATAGTTGTTTTGTAACTTTGATCTTTGTTGATTTAATACAAAATTCTAGTGTTGTATTAATTATGCATGTTCAAACTTTGACAATTAATTGTGAGAGATAGGAAAATTTAATCTAATTAAATTGCACAATGAGAGTTGTTAGTTTAATAAGTCATACAATTAATCAAATATCATTCAAAGAGAGTATCTTGTGTGAGAATTTGATTTTTCAATAGATAACTTCAAATCTGGCTGACACATTAGGTAAGTTTTGTGAATCGAAAGGTTAAAAAAATCTGAAATTTTTGTATTCAGCTAGGGTTAATTGGTTAGGTCTTGAAAGAGAGTAATCAATGCCTTAGAAATTCTAGGATCAACACATAATTGAATCAATAATCGTTAATAGAACAAAATAATGAAAGAAAAATCTTATGCATTCATCTTTGATCATCTTTAAAAATTATATTAACTCACTTGATATTTGTTATTTTATTGATTTTATTTAATTGTTTAAATTTTTAGTTGTTATGTTTGTTTAATTTGTTTAATTTTATGTTATTATTTCACTTAAATCATAATTTATTACCTTAGACAAAGTTAGGTTTAATTAGTTTTACCTATTTTCTTGTGAGATCGATATCTTTTGATACTACAAGTTTACGATCCGTATACTTACAGATATTGAAAGTTTTATAAGATATAAAACTTACTCAACACCTATATCCATCTTGACCAATTGCAGTTGAGGGATTGGTTGATGTGAGTTATTATGAAAGTACTGGTAGAGAATTTACATCTTGATTCCGTAGTATACTGTTGTGCCAAAATTGATGAGATTTTTAGACTTTCAATAGTAATAACATTTATCACGTCTGATAATTCGAAACATCAAGACTCATGTGAATATTGAAACCAAATCTAGATTATGTTATACCTTTTTACAGCGAAAATATGTAGAGAAGCTGGTAGTGTATGGAAGAGTGATAGGTGTTCATTAGGATATGTTTTTATAGGTAATTGGCATGTCTTTTCTAGCATAATTGTTAATTATTGTTCTAGTTTAGGATTCATTTTGTATGTTATCGTTAAATTTGATTTTCATTATTGTTCTTGTGTGTTTGATGTTAATTGAGGGAAAGAATTGGCTATTTTTGTGTAGGAAAGAAGAGGGAGCAACTTGGAGGTTGAACAAAAGATCAAAGAAGAGAAGACAAGAAGAGTTCATCTGTGACAAATTACCACATTAGTGGGAATCATGCAAATTCTCACCAATGTGGGAATCATAGCAAAAATGAGGAGTGCATCTGTGTGTAATTCCATGCTTGTGCAAATCATGCAGATTCTCACGGACGTGGGAATTGTAATCCAAGGCAATCTGCGAGGCTTCATTAAACCTAGAGTCTTTGGACTATAAAAACATGATTAAGCCTCCATCTTCAGGGAGAGACGACACCCACCTATAGAAACACCATCCTTGAGGAAGGATTGAAGACAAGGATCATTATCAAGATTGGGCAAAATAGCACATCAATATCAAAATTCCAGATTTCGGCAAAGAAGAGAAGGAGTCTTTCTATTCAAATTTCTTTCATTTTAATATCTTCTATTCTTTGTAAAAATGGTTTATTTGATTGTTGATGATGTTATGGAGACCATGTTAGGCTGATTTCATTTTAGGGATTGCTTTTGAATTATTTGTCAAAACTCCTATTTTATTGAATATAATGCAATTGTCTTTGTTGATTGCTATTTTTAATTGTCATCTTGCAACAAATTGAGAGAGTGAGTGAGATGAAATTCATGTAGGATTGTACAATGAGAGTTGGGGACCTATAGACTAACAATCATCATATTCATTGAACAGTTAGAAGAGAGATTGCGATTAGTCAATTGATCACCTATATGATCGTTTAATAACAGGTTTTACCATCAACAAGTTTTTGACGCAGTTATCAGGGATTGATTGTTGAACATCGTGTTTGATTTAGATTACTTTGATTTAAGAGTTTTTGATACTTTTCCTTGTGTATTTGCAGGTGCACGAACACAAGGAGTACCCGAAGGACGAAAGAAGCTATAGAGGATGAATTTCCTAACATTAAGACGCAAGAAAGAGAAATAAGAAGGGCAAAGTGTCTAAATTTCTCAAATCAAGATATGGCTGAAGAAGGAGAGCAAGGAGGACTGGAAAGGAGACTCATGACTGTTATAAGGCCAGGGTTTACCCCTTAAGGAGTGGCGACGCTGATAGTTCAAGCAAATAATTTTGAGATAAAGCCGACATTAATTAACATTCTCCAAAACAGTGTTCAGTTCTATAGGCTATCTAACGAGGATCTGAATGCCCATATTGTAAATTTCTTGGAGAGTTGTGATACATTCAAATTCAACAGAATGTTCAATGATGCAGTGAAGCTGAGATTATTGTCATTTACATTGAAGGATCGGGTGAAAGCATGGTACAATTCTCTGAATCCAGGCCATATCACAACTTGGGAGCAGCTCGCCCAAGCATTCCTCGGCAAATATTTTTCGTTAACGAAGACGATGAGGATTATCAAAGAGATAACAAATTTCCAGCAAAATGAGAAAAATCCCTTTATGAAGCTTAGGAGAGATTTAAGGAACTTTAGAGGAGCTATCCACATCACAAACTCTCTAGGGAATTTCTACTTTAAACATTCTATAATGAACTGAATCCTACCACAAGGGGCATAATTGATGCAGCAACAGGAGGTTCACTGATGAGAAAAATGATAGAAGCAGCTCATGATTAATTGGAAGAGTTAGCAAGCAATAGCTGCATATGGACGAGTGAGAGGAGTAGACAAGGACAGAAGGAACAAAAAGGTATGATACCTATTGACGCAGTTATTGCATTGCAAGCTCAGATCATAGCTCTGACAAAGCAGCTAAACAACATGCAAGGAGTGTCCACCTCAGTAGTTAAGGAAATACAAGCACAATGTGAGCTATGTGGGAGAACAATCATAGCTCAGCTGGATGTTTCCTATTGGGAGCTAGTGGGATTGAATAGGTAAGCTATTTAGGCCAGTCGTTGTGAGTTAATAACCTATATTCGAACACATATAATCCGGGTTGGAAAAACCACCTGAACTTTTCTTGAAGCAATAATAATAAGGTGGCTAACAAAGACCACAAGGACTGCCAGGATTCCAGCAAGATCGAATCGGAGCATTGGAAAGGAAAATGGATAAGATGATGGAGGTTTTGGGGTCCAAATTGGCAGCACAAGAGGAGAATCATAAAAGGATGCATGCAAACCAGGAGGAAAATTAGAAGAGGATGGAAGCAAAACTCGATCAGATTTTGAAGAATTATGCATCATCCATCCACAATCTGGAAGTTTAGGTAGGCCAACTAGCTAACGCTTTATCTTCGCGAAATGTAGGTAGTCTACCAAGCAACACTGAGGTGAATTCGAAGGAAAGAATTATGGCCATTACTCAGATAGAGAAAAAAGAAAGCAAATATGGGGAGAAAGATGGAAACAAG
>JAOTAY010020387.1:0-12700 GCA_025629805.1 Erythroxylum baracoense
AATCATCTTACTTATGGCATTGTCGACTTGGCCATATAAGTGAGAAATGCATGATTAAGCTACACAAGAATGGTAGCCTAGGGTTATTAAATGGTAGTCTAAGGTCATTTGATTATGAATCATATGACACATGTGAATCTTTCTTGTTAGGCAAGATGACTAAATTACCTTTTAAAGGAAAGGGTGAGCGAATGAATGGGTTATTAGACCTAATACATTATGATGTTTGTGGTCTGACGTCCTTTTATGCTAGAGGTGGTTTTGTGTACTTCATTACTTTTATTGATGATTATTCAAGATATGGGTATATGTAACTAATGAGATACAAGTCTTAAGCGTTTGAAATGTTAAAACAATTTAGAGAAACTTCGATTATATCGAGGCAATGAATACCTAAACGAGGAATTTATAACTACCTTGAAGATAATGGGATAGTATCCTAGTGGACTCCACCTTACACACCACAACATAATGATGTGGCTGAAAGGAGAAACCGAACCTTGTTGGACATGATAAGGTTGATAATGGGTTTAGTAGATCTACCAAAATCCTTTTGAGGTTATGCACTCGAGACTGCTGTTTTTGTGACACAAAGAGTCCCTTCAAAGGTAGTTGAAGTTACTGTATATGAGATATGGACTAATAAAAGGCCTTGAGTCCCTTCAAAGGTAGTTGAAGTTACTGTATATGAGATATGGACTAAAAAAAGGCCCTATCTTTCTCATATGAAAGTTTGGGGTTGTCGTACTTATATGAAGCGGATTTAATTAGATAAGCCTGAAGCGAAATCTAATAAATGTCTATTTATAGGATATGCTAAGGAAACAATTGGATATCAGTTCTATAATGCTTTAGAGCAAAAGGTTTTTGTCTCAAAACATGTTGTCTTTTCAGAGAAAGAGTTTCTTCTAAGAGAAGACAGTAGGAGCAAAGTTGAACTTGATGAAGTTCATGATGCTCAAATAGACGTAGATCAATTTCCTAAACCCAAAATTGTTATTCATAGAGATGAGATAATAGTTGAACCTTCTGACACACAAAAGGTTTGTAGGTCAAGTGGGATATGCAATGTTATAGAGAGATATAGATTTCTCGTAAGCGAACAAAATGACGTATTGCTCATATAGGACGATGAGCCTATAACCAATGAAGAGGCTCTGAAGAGTTCAGAATATGAAAAATGGCTTCAAGCCATGAAGTCCGAAATGGATTCCATGTATGAAAACCAAGTATGGACTTTGGTTGACCTATCCAAAGGGTTAAAATCTAAAGGTGCCAGTGGATTTTCAAGAAGAAAATCGACATGGAAGGTAATGTGATTACCTATAAAGTAAGTCTAGTCGCTAAAGGTTATCGTCAAAGATAAGGAGTTGACTATGACGAAACATTTAGCCCCAAAGCTATACTTAAATCTATTAGAATAATCCTAACCATTGCTGCTCATTATGATTATGAAATATCGCAGATGGATATGAATACAACTTTCCTAAATGAAAACCTAGTTGAGGATGTATATATGGTTCAACTTGTGGGATTTATATCCAAAGATGGTATAAAGTTATGTAAACTTCAGAAATCCATTTATGGATTAAAGAAAGAATCTAGGAGTTGGAACATCCAATTTGATGAGACAATCAAAGAGTTTGGTTTCTCACAAAATCTCAATGAACCTTGTGTGTACAAGAAGTTTAGTGAGAGTGCTATCATATTCCTTGTGTTATATGTGGATGACATATTACTAATAAGAAATGATATCTCAAGTTTGCAATCAGTCAAAGTTTAGTTGTCTCAAAAGTTTTCCATGAAAGACTTTAGAGAAGCAACTTATATATTGGGAATAAAGATCTATAGAGATGGATTAAGGAAGTTGCTAGGTCTTTCACAGTCAGCATACATAGACAAAGTGCTAAATAAGTTTAGCATAGAGCAATCCAAGAGATTTCTTCCTATGATCATACTCATGGGATAAAACTCTTGAAATCTATGTTTTTCAAGACGCAAAATGAAAGGACTCGCATGAGTATGATCCTGTATGCTTCAGCAGTAGGATCAATCATGTATACTATGTTATTATAAGACCCGATATATCGTATGCTCTAAATGTTACAAGCAGATATCAATCAGATCCTGGTGAGGGTCACTGGGTGGCTATCAAGAATATCCTAAAGTACTTGAGAAGGAATAAGGATGTATTCTTGATATATAAAAATGGAGTTCTCGTAGTGAGCACACACAGATGCTAGTTTTCAATCTGATCAGGATTACTCCATATCCTAGTTAGGTTATGTTTTCACACTGAATGGTGGAGCAGTTAGTTAGAAGAGTTCCAAATAAGAGACAACTATAGATTCGATGACCGAGTTAGAGTACGTTGCTCCTGCAGAAGCAGCAAAAAAAGCTGTTTGGATCAAGAAGTTCGTTATAGAACTTAGAGTTGTTCCTAGCGTAGTAGACTCAATATTATTGTACTGTGACAACAATGGGGCTATTGCTCAAGCCAGGGAGCCAAGTATCATCAGAGGTCTGAGCACATACTCAAGAGATATCACCTGATCAGGGAGATAATTGATAGAGGTGATGTGAAGATAGAGAGAGTACACACAAATTAAAACATCACTGATCCTTTGATTAAGCCACTTCCTCAAGCAAATTTTGATTCTTGTGTACTCGTCTATGGTATTAGATACAAAGGCGATTGGCTTTAGTGTAAGTGGGAGATTGTTAGAGTAGTGCTCTAAAGGTAATCACCTTTAGCACTTTTGTACAAACTTTATTTTGATTAATAAAGCAAAGGCATTTTTTAATGATTTGATATTCGTTTATATATAAATTGATATTGATCGTAAATCGAATTAATGAAGTCCGTGAAACAAAACATAGCATGAAGGAAATCATGATGAGATCATGATAATCAGATTTCAATCATTTGAAATTATGCCAGTATCTAAATAATCCCTAGTCATAGGATTAAAAAGACAGGATATTATTAATCCAGATAGACTAGCACAGGTTATACTCCTTGATTTTATAAAGCTGTGGATCTCACAAACTGTAAGCATGAGTTGTTTAAAGTTAACATGTGGATGCTTACTAAGGGTAGTAAGTACATCGAATGACCCGCTATGAGATTATCATATGGATGATCTATCAATTGTCAATGATTAATCTCATCATAGCAATAGTGCAAGTATCCTTAGATTTGAGGTACTCAAGGATATATTGGATACTAATCGTGTGCTTTGACATCATTCCTTGTTACCTCAAGACGAGGTCGCTCTTAGGATGGTGATTGGGTACAGCTTATTCGAAGGTAATTGGGTAGCTAATAAAGGATTCACCACTCCTGATAGAAGGAGAGGATACCTATGACTTCTTGTCAGGGTCATTACTTAGGAGTCTTCAGCTAGAGCAATTATGTGTCATAAAGAGAGTCTTCAATGACACATAGAGTAATGAGATCCTGGGGACACAAACTAACATCACTTGGACTAGATGTGGCGTAGTCAATCTAGTGATAATTAACAAATAGCCCATACTCTGAACCAACTAGAGTATAGTGTGGTGAAAGGACAAATTGCACGGTAATTGTCTATAGAAAGTTTCATAAGTCAGAGAATTAATTATCGAAGAGCTTATGTGTTAATCCATTTATATTCCAACAAATTGGCATCATGAAACCCTTCATGATTTGTTTGAATTAAGAGTTAATTTAAGTGCCTAAAATAACTTGGAACCTAAGGGTCACGCTATAAAAGATCGGATGAAAAACATAATGTGTATGGCTAATTTTAAGTAGGCCACAATCGTGGCTCATAGGCTACATTTGTGGCCGAAGGTAAGCCTATTTTTTAAGTAGGCCATGATTATGACAGAGGGCCTGAAATGGTACATAAGTGAGTTATTCACTTATGTACATAAGGTCTTATCACTTCTTACACACTCAAGTGAGAGCAAGAGGGCTCTAGAAGAGTTCTAGAGTGAGAGAGAGACACCAAGAATCTTGTTCTTGCAATTTATGCAATTGTTGCATGAATCAAAGTGCATGTAACAAGATTCTTGATCCATCTTCTATCATTTTGAGCATCTACTATAACTCATCTAGTTTGGTGCTCAAATCACCCTTATACATTGTTTTTTTAACTTCTTTGTGTGTTTTTGGGTGATCAAAGAAGGGTTTGGTGTCTACAATAACCCAAGCAAGGAGAAGAAATAAGAAAGGAGGAGAAATAGGAGGTAATTGTTTTATATTTAATGTTCTTTACATATCCATGCATGTATGTATAATTCTATGTTTTCAGGTTATTATGGTGTCGGAATCCAAATTCTGACACTTCCACTGCATTCGCATGCATCCATGGCTAACCCAAAGTTCTTTTTATTAATTTTACAATTTCATTTTCAACCAACCCATGTTTAATTGCTTAATTTCTTGCTCCTTTTTATTTTCATTTTAATTACACTTTTAGGCGTTAGAAAAATTAGGATTCGATTAGTTCACTAATTCCTCATGGGATTGACGCCTCACATACTACACTTACGACCTATGCACTTGTAAAATATTGAGTTTTTTATAATATTTAAACTTGCTTAACATGTTTTTAGCCTCATTGTCAGGGAATTAGTTTAATAATTTTTGAATCCCTTTGTTTTAAGGAATTATTACCCTTTCTTATGATTGTGGTACCCAATCAAAAGAAAATAAAAAAGAAAAAGAACGAAGCTTGAGCATAAAATAGAAGACACATCAATTTGGACATCATAAGGTAACTATGAGGAATCCAAAAAGTTAAATGCCAAGAAGAGATAGAAAGAACGATGATGGAGGAAATATATCATAGGGAGAAACGGACCATTGCAAACTTCAACGAGGTAAAATTTGGTTGGAGAAGTAATCATTCTTATTGGAACACTTAAAATATAAGGTGGTAGAACCACCTAGATTTCTTTTTGTCTAACAATGCAAGAACTCAAATGAGAATTCATGGCCTACTAGGATTTCAAAAAAATGAGTCAAGTTCATGGGATTCTAAATTGGACATGGACAAGCTCATGAATATGGAAGAGGTTTAGAAGAGACTGGAAGGGAAGTTTGAGCAAGTAATAGAAGATCATGCCTTTTTTATTCACAACCTAGAGGTTCAAATGAGCCAGTTTTATAGGGAATTTTGTAAGAGAAGTATGGAAAACTTTATGAGTAATATGGAAGTAAACCAAAGAGGGAAATGTAAGGCTATCACACTTAGGAGTGAGAAAGAGCTAAAGGAACCAATGGAAAAAACTAAACTCCGTATTGTAAAAGACCAAGTGAAAAAGAAAGAGGATGAAGAAAAGAATAAAGACCTTTCATACATTCCTCCTCTTCCTCATCCACTAAAAATACCATTTCCACAAGGACTTCAAAGAAAGAATTGGATGCACCATTCACAACGCTAAAGAAATGGAACATTTACTTGTATTTTGTGGAATTGCTGAAACACAGGCCTAAGTACACAAAGTTCCTTAAAGACATGTTATCTACCAAGCGGACTTGGGATGATAATCAAACAATAGCCATGACGGAAACCTCGAGCTCCTTAATTACCAACTATATGCCCTTACAATTAACAGATCCAAGGACCTTTACAATACCTTATATGGTTGGTAATTTAAAAATTTCAACATGTTTATATGACTCCAGTGCAAGTATAAACCTTATACCTTTGTTGTTTTTTAGGAAACTGGGGCCAAGAGAGGTGAAGCCAACATCTATGCGTATTCAGTTGGCAGACCAGTTGATAAAGAAACCACTTGGCATGGTGGAGGATGTACCTATAAAAATGGACAAGTTTATCATTCTTGTGGATTTTGTTACGCTAGAATTTGAAAAAGATCTAAAATATCTGTTAATTCTTGATATACCATTTTTGACCACCAGAAAAGCTTTGGTAGATGTCTATGAAGATAACCTTATCCTTCGAAATGGAGATGAACAAGTGAAATTCAATATGAATAAGTATTAAAGAATCTGAAGGGGGTAGCTCATTCATTAGAATTGATGAAGTCAAATCTTTAAAGGATCAAGAGGAAGAAGAATAGATGACAATTGACATAAAGCTTAAAGCATATAAGGAAGTTTCTATTCCAGAAGCTGAAGAACAAAAGAACGAACAACAAAGGATACAAGGCATAGAGGTTAAAGAAGATATGAAAGTCTCCATTTATGAAGTGAAAGAAAAAGAGATGAAGGGTGACTCAAGAAGAATAAGAACAACTAACCCTTTTATAGGACAAACTGCTGGATTCAATAGAAGATTCAGGGAGTTTTGTTATTCTCTATTTTATTGAAAGTTTGTTAGTAAAAAAGACATTACTGAACTTAATTGGTTTTCTTAACTTTATCAATATTGTCCTTCTGATTATCTTACATTTTGTAGCTTATTTATAGGCTATAAAACTGAAATTTGGTGACATAGGTGGAAGCTAGCCACTCATAATTGACCAAGGTTGATTGTGGAAGAAAGTGCACATCAAGCTAATGACGTTAACTAAGCATTACTTGGGAGGTAACCCAAGAATTAGGATAAGTTTTATTTGTTTTATTCTATTTTATTGGTATTTGTTATTTTTATTTTTGTTTTAAAGGGAGTGAATTGTTGGAACTTCATGGTCGTAAGTATCTCCAATTTCCTTCACCAGAGCCATCACCACCTCAATCGCCATGATGAGTTCTTATGCTCTAACCCTTGTCTTTTTATTTTATTTTATTTTTCTGTTATTTTTTATTCTTATGTGTTATTGTTCATTTTACATTGAGGACAATGTGTTGTCTAAGTGAGAGGAGGGTTGTATGAATTATATTTTTTTATTCTGAGTGTGAATTTTGCATATTGTTTATTAGTTTCGTTTAGGTTTTCATGATGTGACTCATGAATGTGTCAATGGTTAGGACATAACGGAATTAGTTTAGCTTTGAACATAGTCTTTTAGGTTGTAAAGATTTATTAGCTTGCAAAATTAGTGTCCACGTCACTTTGGTTAAATATGCATGTTAATTAGGATATAATGTTATTTCATTCACCCTAGGAATTTGCCACTTACATTTATAATTTTAGGTAAATCGAATAAATAATATCAATATTATCCTTTCATAAGAATGATTAGCTAAAGAAATATGGTAAGGAATAAAATGTGAAAAAAATGTGTATTTTTTAAATAAATAACTATTACACTAGTGTTCAGGTTATGAATAGAGCTAGTAGCCAGTTGAGAATGTGATCTAATTGAGTAATTGGGGGACATTCATCATGTCATGGTGGTGACTCACCTTGTATAGGCATGCTCAAGTAGTCACAACCATGAATTAAAGTCTGACACTTTGTGTCATGGCCGTGACTTACATTCTCATGACTTCACTTGATTTTCTATAATATATAATCTTCACCTTCATGCATTTTCTTATCTCCTCTTGCTCTAATCCTTCTTCTTCTTGTTCCATGGACACATGTGAGTGTGAATTTCATAAAGACAGCTCAAAGATTATGCCTTCGACTCACTTTAGCTCTTTTGCTTCCGAATTGTACCTAAAACTAAATATAAACCCAAATGATTGTCTTAAACATTTTCATATCATTAATCATTAAGTGTTATGGAATAAATGTATAATCAATTAAGCATATATCACATCATAAATGTTTACCTTCACGTCAAAAGGCTCAAATCAAGCTTATGAATAAAAATATGACGTAGTTGAGTAACCGAGCGACATTTATGACAAATTTTTACCTTCGCATCAAAATACTAGGTCAATGATAATGAAAATTAACAAAATAGTGTTTTGATAAATAAAACCTACCAATCTTTGTGAATTGCTTGAATTTTCATGAAAAGCTACTTAGGGATAGTTACAATTTTGATTGACTAAACAATTATCAATGTGTGTGTGCAAGTGATGGGGGTGAATGAATTTGACGTTAAGGTCTTGATTAGTTTGTACATTTACTCTAAGGTACTTAGTCACAGATTGAATAAGTTAATAAATTAAAGTAGCTTGAAGGGTTGTGTTTAAAGTTAAACTAGTTTAGTGAAGTTCAATGTCTTTGCATCATCATTACATATTTGTGCTTATATGTGTTTTTTTAGGTTTGTTTGTGTTTGTGTTTTGTTTTTTTCTTTGCTTGAGGACAAGAAAAAGTTCAAGTGTGAGGATGTTAATAGTTATAGTTTACATTATGTTTTAATGGGTATTTTAGTGTGTTTTTTTGTTATTGATTAGATGATTTATGAATGTTTTGGTTTAGAATTGTGTCAATGTGATTAAGTGTTTGTGTTTTTGAGTGTTTTATGGTTTAGAGCATATTATTGAACTTTAATTATGTGCATTTAAGTGTTTTGATGTGTTTTTTATAGTGTATGAACTCAAATGAAGAAGATTGAAGGAAGTTGTAGAAAGCTTGGACAAAAGGAATAAGGTTATGATTATGACATGCTTGTCACGGTTGTGACAGAAGGTCTAGCCCAGGGTCATGATCGTAAAACCCTTGTTATGATTATGATAGAAGGGAATAACCTCATTCTAAAATCGTGACACCCTTGCCATGATCGTGACAGAAGTCAAATTTCAATGGTCACGATCGTGACATCCCTTGCCACGATCGTGATAGGCGCACAGTAGATGCAGGGATCCTTTTGTTCTCATTTTTAAAGGATCTTTTTAGACTTTTTGGCTTGGGTAAAACCTGGTTGTTACCCCAAATATCCCCAGGACTATATAAGATAAAATAATGACCTAATCTAATAGAACCTCCATTTTGCTATATTGGAAAATAAGCTAAGGAAGAAAGAAGAAGAAGAGAGAATAGGAGAGAGGAAGAGGGTTGCTACTGCTGCTGTCATTCTAGTCCACTCCAAGTTATATTTCTCTTATATCTTGTTATTTCTTTCATTTTGATGTATAAGATGGATGTGATGATGATGAATTTGGGTTTAAGGATGTTCTAAATTCTTTTAGGGATTTTTCTTGAATCAATGTTGATTTGATAGCTTTTAATGTTAATGAGATCAGTATTGTGACTGTTTGTTGTATGTGCTTGCTCCGGTAATAAATCGAGAGAGTGAACCGATAGCAAAATGATTAGAATGGGTAATGAGAGTTAAACAATCTAATAAATCATGCGTACAATCAAATCATTAATTTATATAAAAAGAGATCTCATGTAAGGACCTGACTGTCTATTAGAGTGCTTAAGATCTAATTGGATGTGTAGGTTGTTTGTTAATTGAGAGATTGAAAATTTCATAATTCAATTTAATTAGGGTTAAATGATTATAAATCGAGAGAGAGTAATTACCCTTTGAATTTCTAGGACCGATACCGTATTAAGTCAAAGGTGATTAAGTTAACATTAGATGATAGGATAAATCCCCTTTTCTCATAATTGGTTAAACTTCCTTATGTGAATTTCAATTTTTAATTGATTGTGGTTATTTTTGATTTCTTTGTGTTAATTTTACAATTTCATTTTCAAAAAACCCATATTCAATTGCTTAATTTCCTGCTCATTTTTTATTTTCATTTTAATTGCACTTTTAGACGTTAGACAAATTAGGATTCGATTAGTTTACTAATTCCTAGTGGGATTTGACACCTCACATACTACATTTACGAGCTATGCGCATATGGAATATTTAGGGTTTTATAAGATTAAAACTTGCTCAATAATAATGCAGTTGATCTTAAAGAAATCAAGTTAAGTTGGGCAACCTTAGTGTACTACATATGGAAAAAGTATAGTTGTAGAGTTTTCAAACTAGAAAGTAAAAGTTATGAGCTGGCTTTCATGACATTTTCCTCCACTGCAGATTGGCTATATTAGCAAGAGGCATGGCTACAAATTTGACAAGCAGCCTAAAAAGCAGATGGAGATTGGAGTAATATTGGTTTATGTGGCCTCACAAGGGTCCCTTCAATTTTAAGATATGGATGGTTACTAAGAACCATAATTCTCTGTAATATAGATTTTTTGGATAATTCTAGATTTTTTGTCCTATATATATAGATATATTTATTTATAAAATGAAATCTCTTAATTTTCAAAAAAGAAAATTTTATGAAAGGAGTTTATGCCCATATTAATGAGCCATTGCCTAAGGTATCACATGACCATATATCAGTTAATTCTAAAAATGAAAACTTCAATGCTCATGCATCATCTTTGAGGTCTCAAGGTGAGAATAAATTTAATGCATTTATATGTAGTTCACATTCAAAACCTAGAATATATAGTTCATAAGAAAAAAATAGGTATAATTTTTATGGAAGGTCACACTAAAAGAGCATGGAATATTCATCTCATTTATATTTTCCTCTTTATCATTAAAATGACATGAAAGAAGCTCATTGTCATCTTTTTCCTTATGAGAGACAAAGAAATGCAGAATTTGTTTAAAATTAACACGTCCTATTTTCAAATATGACCAGTGTTGATTTTGAGCAAATTTCATACTTTTGTTTTCATATTCCTCCTTTATTAGGCCTCTTTCAAAATCATTTAAAGATTAATGTTTTCTCCCCTTGTAAATGTATACCTGCTTTTTTATGCCTATTTTTGATTGATAACTTTATACCTCCTTTACTAATATGAAAAAAAATGTATAACTTTTTTATGAAAATATGAACTATGATACCTCTTTTTTATTTGTCGTATTTTTGCCTTTTATGGCTTAATACAATTTCCATTTTTTCCAAAAAAGGACCTATGTTAATTTTAAGCAAATTTCATACTTCTTTATTTCTTATATCAATTTTATGAAATTTGCTAACAAAAGAGGTACATTAAAACATTTGAGCAAAAGAGGTATATTTTGATTTTGAGCAAATTGTGCACCTCTTTATTTCATGAATATATGAAAATACATTTTTTCTCATATACCTCCTTTTGTTTGTGAATCTTTCCAGATTAATCTCATTACTAAATCATTTGTCAGGTCTTACTACCATACAAGGCTAATTCTCTAAAAATCTAAAAGAGAGTAATATATCATAGACATCATTTATTAAGACCTATAAATGTATATATGTCACTTTCTTATAGAAATTTATATATGTCACACTCTCATAATTCATGTAATTTCAAATCATCTTATAACTTTCCAAGCATTTCTATATGTATCGATGAGATTAAGTATAAAATTTTGTTTACTCACTTTAAATGAAGTAGCTATCTCCCATTTAAGATGCCACTATTGTGGTGATTATGGACATATCCATACAAATTTCTCTTAAATCTTCTTGGAAAATGGTCCATATCCTAAACTATTCTTCAGTTAATAAGGTCCTATCCTCCAGATTTATCAAGAATATGTCAAAGACTTCTCTTACCAGTCACATCTTAAGTTTCAATCTTATCTTTAATAAAGAGGACTCTATTTAATAGAGTATGTTCTCTTTAGGTAATTTCTCTAATGCCTCATAAAGAAAACTATCGAGAAATCATAATCCAAAGGTAATATGGTATAAACTGGTATAGCTCAAATAAGCTTGTCCAAGAGCTTCCTTTACTTCTTTTTATATGGAAAATAAATTCTTATAGGGACATACGAAAAATGTACAGGCTGAATCAAGATTCCACTCATCACCTAAGTGACTGGTGGAAACTATTAGAACACTTTTGATAGAATTAGAACACTCCCCTTGACTAGAAACATTGGCATCATCAAAGGACTGGGACATTTAGAAATATCCAGAAACACAATTAAAGAATCAGTCTGATTCTATCTCTATTCATTTCGTTAAGATATATAGAAAACCAAGGGTCAATTTCCCTTTAAAAATCTACAGAAAAAGAATTTGACCTAGCTAAAAAGCAAAAAAAAAATAGTTGCTTAGTTCATCAAAAAATAGTATAGTCAAATTTCTTTATAATATAATTTTCAAATTTTATAAATTATATAATCATTGAAAAGAAATTCGATTTTGAATTCTTTTTTAGAGAGAATCTAAAGTATGTTTAAAGGCATTAACTAATCATTAATCAAAGTTCCAACTGATCACCACGATTGCATTATAAATATGAAATTATGAATAATCCAACCAAAGTAATAGGAATTATACCTAAAACGATTCCAAATAGAAACAATTCAATCACTTAGCCTTTCGCTTGTAATAAAAAAAAGATTTGGTGCTTTAGATATACTAAAGGAA
This sequence comes from Erythroxylum baracoense, assembly GCA_025629805.1. Lineage (NCBI taxonomy): Eukaryota > Viridiplantae > Streptophyta > Magnoliopsida > Malpighiales > Erythroxylaceae > Erythroxylum > Erythroxylum baracoense. The sequence continues at coordinate 12,179 of JAOTAY010020387.1, forward strand.
TTCCTAAATTTCCCAAAAAGTTATGTTTATTTATAGTTAGGATAATGAATTAGTGGAGAATATTTTTTGTTAAGTGAAACTTTATATCTTATATTTAGGATAGAATCCAATCCCATTGCAATTTATTCTCTCCTATCTCAAGCTAACAAGATATAATAAAATGGCTACATCTAAAGCGTAGTATGAATAACGGTGACTTGCTTGTTTATAAAATTTCTATAAACAATATAATTTAAAGCGTGTGGAGGGAGAGATCAGAGGATATTTTAGAGGAAGTCTATCTAGTTGCAAATCATATTGCTAGAGCTGATAAAAGCTATTAGGAAGTAATTGATATCTCACTTAATTCACTTCTACGATGGTCAATCTACTGCTTGTGTAACACCCCATTACCGTAGGGGTATGCACTGGGTCGCCCGTAGGTCATTCCGATACATATCCTATGATAAAGGAGCTCTACGTGCGATCACTATAATACTCCACATGGCATCATATCAATTTGAATAATTAAAGCAGTAATTG
>JAOTAY010020388.1:0-12696 GCA_025629805.1 Erythroxylum baracoense
ATCCAACAAATATTTCAATGATTCCCGTGTTCATATTTCGAAAGTAAAAGGAATAGAAATGATAGGAAATGGATTCCGCCCTTTACCCCTCCCCCCCATATCTCTTCTTGCTCTTACCTTCATTCACTCACAATTTCACACACCCACTACTGAATTAGTAAACACCCATATCTTTCCAACAAAAAACCTAACCTTTTAACCTCCTCACCGTAACCCACCCATTTACCATTGTAAATTTTTGTTGGTTTTGTGTTTACATTTTCGTGTTTCAAGACTGCAAAAGCACAATGATTGGAACCATGCCATGAAAAAAAAGTTATTCACCCAAGTTAGCTTCACCAATCACGTCATTTGTAAACACCCAACCTCCATATGACATCACGGTTGTAGCACCAACTCCATGAATCCCTCCAATGTCCAAACCAACACCAGGCCCTTCAACGAGGAATCACACTTAGAAAGGTAAACAAGTCGAGAACATAAGCCAAGGAATTCAAGAAATGGAGCTTTCACTACTTTCAATCCTCAGAAGACAACCAAAGATTTCAACAACTAAGCCAACGTAAAATCTACCCCTGTAAGTATGTTCTTATCAACACTCTTGAAGCTTTACAAGTTCGTGATTCTTTTTAGCAACTGATTGGACAATTTTGTTGGAATGTTTTTGTTAAAATTGACTACCCTACATATGTTGAATTAACAAGAGAATTTTACAACGCATTTTAATTTAATTCTCATAAAGAATTTGACTTGTTTATTGAAGGAATTGTGGAATTTAGACTTATGGGTAAGGAATTTGCATTATTTGTTGCTGAATTTAACGTGGACATAGGTTTTATATCAGCTAATGATGTTAAAAATGAACCATTTGTAAGTTCTCGCTGTGATTATCATAGTGATTTTCATGCATCTGAATTGTGGACTCAATGGTCTGTCGACCACCCTCATCCATATAATGCCAGTGCATCTAAGAGTTGGTATTAAAAAATCTTGTTTTTAAAATCATACGTCGACTGTTAGCATATAATTTTTTAGGGTGTCGGGATTATGTGGGTACACTTTCTAAGGTTGAATTTTATTTTTTATGGTGTATGGACAGACAAATTTTGGTAAATTTGGGTTTTTGGGTTTTGATGCAATTTCAATCTGTGTTAAACAAAAAATCCAAATCATTAATATTAGGGTCTTACATCACCTAATTGGCCGAAAGTACCGACATTATTGTTGCTTGTGCCATCTCCGTTTTAACCCTTTAGCTTAAAAAGCCAACCTAATTCAATATCCTTTGTTAAACTTTTTGAGCTGAACCCTTTTTCTTGATAAACCAACAATAAACAACTAAAACCTCTCATATCTTCACCCATTATAAATGTAAGTAGGCATTCTAATCACAATTTATGTTAAACTTATTTGAAGAGATATGGAAAGCAAGGAAAAGAAAAAGATGAAAGGAAATTGAAGATATTTATATTTGAATTGTGTGTTGTACTGTTGTCTTTAAATATCAGTACATTGATGAAAAAAAGAAAGAAAAGAAAACGAAAAAATAATACAGGAATGAAAAACTAGTTATAGAGTAATCTATGTCTACGGAATGACGTTGTTAACTCATTTGTGATTGAATTTGTGTCTCCACAAGTAGTTAGGTGCTTTGCTAATGTTTATGATTTTTGTCCTTTTCCATTTATCAATCCTTATCTTTACCTATAGCCCAATACAACATTGAATAAAGTCCTTTTGATTTGTACATGTTTGTATTTCAAGTGGTAAAAAGTTGGTCAAAAAGCAAGCATACGGTAGAATATTTGTATTAGAATAATTTGAGTGAAATACTGAACCAACAAACACTTGAGTGATTTGAGTGAAATCCAATCAGTAAGAGTTTGTTATGATTATGTAACAGATTTTGAAATATGATTGCTTTAAATTGACTTTGTTTATATTATATAACTCTGGGCATTCATTGCTTATAAAATTGTTTGACTCTTGAAGTGTACACTATGTATTGTTGTGAGACTAGGAATAAAGAAAGTTGATTAGTTGACCAATTGACTGCAAATATAGTTTGTCGAGGATGAGCAAAAGATTAGTGTGGGGGAATTTGATAAGTTGTTATTTTTGTGCTAACCTTGGATATAAAATTAAAGAAATTGTTTCTTAAATGTTCTCAGATGGTTTTCAACACATAGGAGATCAATTTGAATAAAAAAGATGCGCAAGGAAAGCAAAGACAATTTGTATTCCCAACTGGCAAAAAAGTTTTTGACTAAGGGTGCACATGTAACGGAAAAATTTATCTACAGAATCTGATTTAAATACAGATTCAATATACTTAGGTTTTATTATTTAGGGAATCAAGTTGTTGTCTTTTAGGTGGGGATCTGCTGCCTGATTATATGAGGAGTGTATTTCTAAAGATAACGATAAGAGGGAAGAGAGGACACTTTTAGTTACATCATCTTTACATTTTTCTGCTGTTGTTTTTTCTAGTTTTGGCTGGAGTTTTCGTATTTTTCTGGAAAAGTACAGATATGGAGACTATGTGTTCTGCTACTTTTTTGTTAGATTTTACCTCTGTTATAAGTAGCTAAATCCTTCTTCTTAGTTGAAGGGAACCACGTTATCATCTAATACGTGTGACATTTTATGAATAAAGTTTAATTCATTGATGAATATTAAATGTCTTTCGTATTGCTTTTTATGATTAAATTGATTGATCATTATGATACGCAACTAGGAATTGATTTATTTAATTTACAGCTAGACTAGTAAGAATTGACGTTCAATTTTGCTTATCTAAAGTGGCAATTAGGATTACCATCTTTACGTTAGGGATTAGAAATTCTAAAAAAGATACTTATCTAGATTAAATACATATCATATGTGTATTGTATTGCTCATTAGTTCTCTTAGTTCTTAAAGCTATTAATCAATCAAACTTAAGATCGTATCTAAGTTGTTGACTAATAAGAGTATTTAGAATACATGTTTCTATTCATTTAATCTTAAGAGAGAACATCACTCAATAAGCATTTGTTAATGGACTTCACTTTATATCGATGACCCATATTAGTTTGATAACGTAGGTGACCCGAAACTAAGGTTTGTTATTAATTTTCTAGATATGAATATTCTCATTTATTTACAACTTTTGTTGTTTTTAATTTCTAAAAATCACGTTAATTGAAACCCCCTAATTTGTTTTAGTTTTCAACTTGTGAAACATTTACTAATAGATTCCTCGTGGGAACGATCTCAACTCTTCACTAACTACATATTACATTATTAGAAATGGAATTAATTTAGTTGCAGGCAATAACATTCCTATCACCTATCAATTTGAATCACACTTTGTCTAAGGTAACAAAAGATTAAATTGATTGAAAATTAGAGTAAACTAAGAAACTTGATAACTAAACAAATAAAAGATAACAATAAAATTGAAGTACTAAATAATGGAAACTTAGAGATTATTGTATCCTTGTTTTATCTTCCCCTTGTCTTGTATATTCAACTACATTTAATCTAGATATCCAAAGGTACTGATTACTCTCTCTCAAGATCTAATCAAGTATTCCTAATTGAAATAGATAACAGTTGAGTTGCAGTCTGTCAAAACTACTTCTAACTACTCTATTGGATTTAAAGCAATCTTAAGGATAATTAATTCACGATTAAGATCTCTCTTCAATTGCTCATCAACCTAATATTTGTAAGTCTATTAAGGTACCAAATCTCATTGTATAACTTAACACAAATAACTTCACTCAATCTCTCGATTCAAATCAAGCATGGGCAAATTAAATATCAAAAAGTAGTAATATATTGGATTCAACAAGGTAAAATTTATAACAAAACAATTCAAGAATAAACTCTAAAATAAATCTAACAATCCATAATTAGTTATCTTCACAATGACTTACATGACTGTGTAGCTTCACATGGGCAAAAACATTATCTTCGAAGCACTACATATTCATAATGACTTACACAATCACTATATATGATTGTGTAAGTCCAAGGTTGCTTCAATTCTTCCATTCTATGCCACGATTTAATTGAAATTCTTCTCCTTTTGTTCTATGAAGATAAATATCACCTAAAAACATACTTGAAGCAGAATAAGTACCACAAATACCATAAGATTCTTAAATAACAAACAAAACACATTAAATAAGGATATATATAAATATATTCAATTAATTATTTATCACTATATTTAATATATAAAGGCAAAAGTATGCCAAAAATGAGTACATAAGTATTATATAATCATTTTTGCTGTGGTTAATTTTATACCATATTGCATCCTTTATTTGCACTAAACTGGAAAACTTACTCCTGTAAAGATTGTGCAATTCTTGATAATGATGTAATCCTTTTCTTTGTTTAAGCTTGTAACTAGTGTAAAGTAATGCTTGATTATCCTTCAATATTTAATTCATTTAGTTTAAGGCATAACTTAAATATATGATAATTATCTCTATACTTTCTTTTAGTGAAGTATATAGAGATACTAGCCTAAAAAATCATGTAATTAGTTAATTATGTAGAATTGTTAATAGTATTATGAATACATATCATATGTGTAACTCTTAATATTACTTTGTTGACTAGACATAGCAATATATTCCATATTGTTTGCACCATTAACTTATAATAATCAAAAGAAACACATTCATTGATTATTAAAGATTTAATTAATTAATAAACATATAAAGGTTTATACACTTATCAACAATCCTTAATTACAAGTTGTACATTTGTAAAATTATATGCGTTATGAACTTGATAATAACAATGAGAATGATTCAACAAAGCAAGTGATTTACAATGTAAATTAAAAGTAATTTAAGGCAAACAAATCAAATGGAGTGACTCATAAAATTCATGGGTAATTCAATAGGTAAACTTGAGCCTTCCTTGTTGTATTTTCTTAAGGCTAAAATTTTCATATTTTGTATACTTTTACACTTGCCTACTATGGTGCCTCACAGGTTGGTTTATACATAATACTTGTACTTGGCCTTTGCAAAGCTTCACTTGGGTCTTTTCCACTTGAATATTCATCACAACCAACACTCAATCAATTAACTGATTGATGGTCAATTGGAATTTTTACTTGGAATTCAGCTTGTATATGGTCATCAATACGGTCATTGACATGTCTATCAACTTCTAATTCGACATCTTTAGAAATAAAATCAAAAGTCAAATCCATTCTAACACCACTGCTTTCTTCTTCACCATAATCTATCCCCATCATATCCATCTATTTCCTTTAAAATAATATCAGGATGTCACTCATCTTTCTCAGTAAACTCATCTCCTATAGTTATAGGTAACATGTCAGGTAAAGGAATTAATGTATCTAATGTATGTGTAAGATCCATACTAATAACTCCATAGATTTTTAAAGTTAATGAGCCTAATACAACTTTTGTTTGATTTAATAAGTCTCAGTGACTCATTAAATCTTAAAGATTAATACCCTATAGTATGCATTATCAACTGTGTACCTAAATTCTTCTCCTTATATATTTATTTGTAACTAACACAATCAAGGTATATATTTTTTAAATTTGGTTGTTTCTTCATTAGTAAAAATCAAATCAAGTACTAATTTGAACTTCTGACCATAAAAAAGCTTTACACCTCCATATTGAGTCATTGTAACTTGTTTATAATCATTAGAAACTATTGAAATAGTGAGATATAATAAACAATACATAATGCAACAACATATAAAGAAAGAGTATAGTATAGCAACATATAATGCAACAACATATAAGATCATTCTCAACTTAGTCCATTTACATCCAAGGTCAATAGTTGATCTTCTTGCCTATTTATATAAGAGTACACCTGATGTACTGATATTTGATGAAAGGATCATTATGATAATAAATGTAGAGATAATTCAAAAATAAAAACAAAAAGCATCATAGAAGGTGTTCGTAATCAACTATGCATGGATATTTACCATTATTTCACTGAAACTCTAAAGCTAGCAATAATAAGAGCTTCCATTTATATGATTCTACATCATTAAGCCTTTGATCATTCATTTTTTAATTTAATACGATAATATATAACAAGAATTATAGTTACCAAAAGGTAATATTAATGGAAAGGAAGTAGATATGCATGCATGAAGTTTCAAATATACCAATTATGATTAACTTCATTAAATATAAGGATTCATCTTTTAGTTCTTCATTTGTGAGGATTCTCTTACAAAAAACTAAAATATCTTTGCCCAATTTTGTCTGATAAGATAAAAACACAATTTAACTAAATAGTATGTTAGAGAAAGTGTTAACATAAGATGAGTGATTCATATAGAACAGAGCAACCTATAAGTGACCAAAATGTTGTTATCTGGCTTTTAAATGGAAAATGGGAAAGTTTTTTAAGTTAAAACAAGTCAACATTTGATTAAAACAATATAATGAGTTAAGATAATTAGTCTATTCCTTTTGAAAATTGACAAATAAACAATTCTAAGCAAAAGATCATTCCATATCGTAACAAATAATGTTAATGAATATGAGCTACGGAAAAAGAGCTAAAGAAGAAAACAAAGTAATAAGAAATATATAATGTTGCTTTTCTAAGTGAAAAAACTGTTGGTGTTAGTCCAACAATGAGAAAAGAAAACATAAATACTTGTGGAAAGAAACCATCTTCGACTAACATATATATATGATATTTCTTCTTTAAGTGAAACTAAATGGCAGAAACTCTATGACATCTAAGCAAAATGGTCCAATCCTTTTGCAGTAATATACACTTATAATGTGAAAATTATCTTACATTAATAATGAGGTTAAAGCCTATACCAATAAATGTTCCCCATCAATACTTATATATCAAAATTTAAAATTATTAAGCACTGAAAAATTTTCTCCTATATTTTAAGGAAGAAACTAGGAAGCATTCTAAAAATTATTACAAATTATGATGAAAAACACTCTTTACTTTGATCAAATTCGTTGTTTAAAAGATGAGGCAGAGCGAGTGCTCTTAGATAAAAATGACATTAAGATAAGATAACAAAGATACTTTTATAGCCTTTTTAATGAAGGCGTAGAGGACAACATCTCTTTAGGTTATCTTAGCACATTTGAGAGGTATCATAATTTTACTTGTTACCGACATATTACAAGTGAAGAAACTAAAAGTGTTTTGATGGGGGTGAAGAGCTAAAGGGCAGTAGGACCTGATGAGATACCTATAGAGGTGTGGAAGAGCCTAGACGAAGAGGGTCTTATTTGGCTAGCCAAGCTTTTTAATGTGATCCTTAAGTCTGCCATATCAGATGAGTTGAGACTTAGTATATTGAATTCTGTATACAAGAATAAGGGAGATATCCAAAGCTATAACAACTATAAAGGCATCAAACTACTTATTCACACTATGAAGTTATAAGAGAAGATGATTGAAAAGAAAGTGAGAAAGGATGCTCCTATCTCAAAGAACCAGTTTGATTTGTGCCAGGAAGGTCCATCCATAACAGAAGCTTTATGTCTCCTCAAAAGATCAATGTAATATTACAGGAAAGACAATGTAACCTACACATGATTTTTTTTAACTTAGAGAAGGTGTATAATAGGATACCTAGGGCAATCATGTGAAGGTGTTTAGAAGTTAAGGAAATTTCTATGACCTATATATAGGTTACTAGGAATATGTATAAAGGTGTAAAGACTAGAGTATGGACAATAGGAAGAGATACAGAGCTTTTTTCTATCAATATTAGGGTATACTAAGGCTCCTCATTGAGCCCCTTTTTGTTTATGGTAGTGATTGACGGGCTCGCTAAGAATATCCAAGAAGATGTGCCTTAGTATATGTTGTTTGCTAATGATATCATTTCAGTGAACGAGACAAGAGAAATTGTCAATGTCAAGTTAGAACTTTGGAGGGATATGTTAGAGTTGAAGGGCTTTAATTAAGTAAGACTAAGCTTGAGTAATTAAAGTGTAACTTTTCAGGTCATAGGGTAGCTTCCAATGTAGAGGTAAAGATTGATTCACAAGTTATACCACAGAAAAGAGTGTTTTAAATATCTAGGATCCATCATATAAGAGTGGATTAAATAGAAAAGTGTAACAAGAGTTTTACGTGATAAGAAGATACTACTCAAGCTTAAAGGTAAATTCTATCATTTAGTGATTAGGTAGACCATGCTCTATAGGACGAAGTGTTGGCCTATCAAATATGTGCATAATTATAATTTAATAGTGGCAGAAATGGGGATACTTAGTTGGCTGTACAACCTTACTAGAAGAGATAAGGTTAGGAATGTAATGGTAAAAGACAAATTAAAGGTGACTAATATTAATGGAAAATTAAGACAGAGGCTTAGGTGGTTCATACATTTTAAGAGGAGATACCATGACACTTTATGAGAAGATGCAAGAAGATTGCATTTAGTGACTGTAAGAGGAAAAAATGAAGGCCTAACAATAACTGAGGACAGGTGATCAAGAATGATATGAATTTGCTGGAACTTATTGAGAACACTACCCTCAGAAGAAAACTTTAGCATATTAGGATATGGGTAAATAATCTTACATAAAGAGATCCTTCTATTTTTTATAGGTCTTTTAAATATTTTCCTTCGGGTCTTATATCTTGTATTTAGCCTAAATATTTAATATGGAGTACTTTTTTTTAGTTGTTTAACCTAAATATTTCCTTACTTAGCCTAAATATTTTCTTGTAATGACTTGATTTATTTATTTATTTACTTGTCTTTTTTTTCGTTTATATATTTGTTTACTTATTTTATCTTTTATTTTTATCTTGCTCTATATTTATTGTATTACTTATGTTTATCTTTATATTTATACGTATTTATCTATCTATTTTTATTATATTATTATTAATATCTTTTTATTCTATTTTATTCTTAATTATTATTACTTTCTTATTTTAATACGTATATGTATATTTTTTATTTTTCTTTTGTTTTTATGTGGTTCTATCAAAAGCAAGCTCTCTATTAATTAGGGGTAAAGTTACGTACTATTAGACTTTTTAAGATTCCGCATATTAGTAAGACTTGACCTAAGATATTATCATTATTGTTGGCATTGTACCAACCATGAGCAATAGTGTAAGCTTACGTTTGTGGCAAATGGTAAATTCCAAACAAGTGATTTTGTAATATATGTAATATAATGGCTTATGAAGCACGAGATGGCTCAACGGTATGTAGGAAAAAGGACACAAGGCATAAAGGGACCAATATTATAGGTATAATAGGGATCCATTAAAGTTGTAAGTTCGTTCATAATAAAAAGAAACAGTTCAAGAGATCTCGACATAAAATATTTTCTTTTTTTCTCGGAGGCATTTGATCCTTTCCTCTTTTCTGTTCGCAAAGAGCAATCAACTTGAATGCGAGTTTTTGTGGGCCTTCAAAGCATTTCAAGTTATCGACATATATATGACTGTTTTATAAGAACCGTTAGGAATGTATGCCGACAATTTCAGGAGAGCGTCAGGAGCTAAGGATAGAGTGGTGCTCCATGTAATTGCAAATGGAAACAAAATACAAAACACATGCTGTGGTTGAAGAAAAATGTTTTTGGGGGATTAACTGACATTCTGAGGTGGTGACAGGTGGGTGAGTATTGAAGAGACCTTGCATTTGCATGTGCCCTCCAACATGTCATGTGGCCAAGGTCGGCCCCTCCATTTATGACCAAGTGCTCTTTGCTTGGAGTTGACGATGATTCTTTTTGGGACTCTAATGGCTGAATTTCATTATGATCATTCTGGAATCTGCATGGGAATTAACTTATGTATAAGTTTATCAATTACCTATTGGTGCCGAAAAGGTGAATTTCCTTTTTCATTCTCCCCTCTAAACCAGGCTAAGCTATTGTTATCAAATTTTTTATAAGAAAAATACTACAATCATTACCAATAAAATTTCAGAGTGTTTGTAATACTCATTTGGATTATTAGGGCTTACCACACATACAAACTTAAATTAATCTCTAGCACCCTTTTTGTTTAATGTCATAGATACAAATGGATTTTTGTAGGATTTTCTAGAAATTATTACATTTTTTCTAAAAGCGAATGATTATTCTATTAGATTTTTTTATTTTTCTCATAAAGTTGGTCAATATTTAATTGCATTTTTCGGTTTTTCCAATAACTTATCAGTTAAGTTACGTAATTTGATCCAAATAAAGATAATAAAGTGGCCCAATAAATGATCTAAATCAATGAGTTGAAGTCCGGTTGTAAAATAGATCCTGATCAATGTGGACCAAATCCATATCGGGTTTGTGATGGGGAAACCCGATATGGATGCTATATGTAAAGGTTAAGGTCTCCTGTAGTTGCTCATATCATTCGTAAGCATAAACATTCTCTGACCTGTTAAGAGAGCTTATGTTTTGAGAAAACTGTAAAAAGATGATCGCGTCCCGGTGAACATTTTTCATAAAGACGGTGGTGGACTCGGGCTCGTTTCGGCTTCGGAAAACTCATTTGAAGTTATGGAATCGAAATTAGGTATTTTCTGCATTTCTTCGTTTACTACCCTTTCATGCTCAATTCGGGATACGTAACTAAGGCATCATTACATGTTACACGTGGTATCAGAGCGGTGACGTGATCGAGTGGTTAAAAACAAAGATTTTTCATTTTTTTCTCCACAAGGTTTTGTGGAGAGTTAATTTCTGTTTCTCGATTTTTTCTTGTTTTTTTATTGCATGAAAGTAGTATATATGAGTTTAACCTTGAGAAACGGAGTGAAAATGAGCCCAGGACTGCGAAAAATTGGCACGAAACTTGTCGAAAATCACCCAGAACATCACCAGCAACGGTGACACCTGCACAAGGAGGCAATAGCCGATGCCGAATGCGTTTGGTGCGTGACACACATGCACCATCCTGTCTACAGTGATAAGGCAGAGGCGGTGAAGCAGGCTCGTGTGCTGTACGCGTCTCACGGATGCTCGACACATGGCTAAACGTCGTAAGGACACGCGTCACCCGTGTGATGCAGGCGCTAGCATCAGTGGGCACGTCTACGAGTCGCAATACGTGTACTGTATGCGCCAGACGCGTCTCCCGTGTGTCTGGCGAGGGCGCGTGTTAGACACACACCTCTCGCACAAACGTGTGGTTGACACGTCGGTTGACGTCACATGCACCTCTCACACAGACGCATGGCTGACGCGTTGGCTGACATCATACTGACATCAGCCGTATGAAAATTCAGTAAAAAAAATTTTAGACTTCTAATAATGGTGTCCCTGGGATGTTTTTGGTCAGTTTTCAGGTCCGAGAAATTCATAAAGTGAATTTTTTCATTTTTCTGTATTTATTACATTAGTAATAAATTAAAGTTTAACTCTAGAAAAGGAATTAAAGCATTCTGAATCCAATTTCGAGTAAATTTTCATGCTTCGGACATCACATGAGAGAGATACTTCAAGTTTTCGTATCTCAAGCCTCATGTTCAGCGCTCAGGATTACATGATAATTACTTGGAAAAAGTATTAAGACATTCTTAAGCCATTTTTAAGTGAATTTTCTTGCAATAAACTTGCCATAAAGGAGATATATGGGGTCCTCGTGTCTCGGGCAGTCGATTCAGTGTTCAATTATGCACGATAGTTACTCGAACGAGATTTTTTCTTTACAAAAGTCTGAACTAAAGTTTTCAGAGAATGTATTCAGCATGAGTGTGTGACAATAATATTGTGCATTTGGGTTTAACATTTATTGATGTTACACTGTCACATACCATATGCCTATAAAGAATGTGAGGATAATATAAAGATGTATCCCTTGTGTTTGTGAATTTTTGAGTGTTGATAAGGATGTAGTCACCATAGTAGCCTTTTGAGTTAATATTTTGAATTGTTCTACTTACACATTAAGGGATGTCTCTAGTCTCATGTTTGGTTATTCTACCCATAGGTGTTGACCTTACATGAGATTTTGAAATGTGCATAAAGACATTAGATAAAGGAAAGTTATTGCTTGAATGATCTATTCACCCACAAAGTGGTAGTGTCATGAGAGTTGATAGTTTGTACTCTGATCGCTTTTATGTAGAGGTCTAATTTCATATATTATGTATGCAGCTCAAAGATGTTTCATAATATGTGTGATTGGATTTTTGGTAAAGATACTATTTAATGGCTTTGAGTATAGCTGTTATCCTACATTTGTGTTGATCTAAACATTGTCATTTAATAGTCACCTTTTCGGTCAATAATATCAGTGTCTCCATTGAAACTCTGACCGGTTTCAATGCAAAGAAGTGGAAAAAGGATGTATTAAATGCTATGGAAATAACTGAGGTTGATATGGCCATACGGATGGATAGGCCATCTTCACTTACATCCATGAGCTCGAGAGCTTATAAAGCATCTTATGCAGCCTGGGATCGGTCTAACAAATTATGTCTTATGACCATTAAGAGATCCATACCTGACCATCTGCTTAGTGGACTTCCAGACACAGACATAGCGAAGGAATTTCTCGATAATATCTCCCAGAGGTACACGGTCTCACCTAATGTTGAGATAAGTTCCTTGATAAAAGAATTATTTTCTATCAGGTATACGAGAGAAAAAGGAGTAATGAAGTACATAATACGAATGATCCATCTTCACAGTAGACTGAAGATATTGAATATTCCTCTTCCTGATGTCT
>JAOTAY010020389.1:0-12693 GCA_025629805.1 Erythroxylum baracoense
TCATCAATGTAATATAAATCATGGTCATAATATATGTTTGCATTGATTAAATCCACACAATTAAAATAAATAAGGAATAAAAATAAATTAAGAACACCCAATGTTAAGTCTTCTCCCGCAACTGTAGCTGCTTGGCCAACGGTGTTTTGTCTCCTCTCTATATCGCCTCCATTATTGCGTTCCCTCGCCAGTCGCTTCTTCTTTTCTTCGTATTCAGTATTTTCGCCAGCTTTCTTTTGTCTTCTCTATATTCAATGTCCAGGTGTCCTTGTTACTCTGTAGCTTGGATGGGACAAATAAGATGTGAGTTTTTTTCCCACTGTTCACGCACTTCTCTTCTCCAGCCAAGCCACAGCTGCTGTAACGTCCTCTTGCACTCTCTTCGTTTTGTTTCCACGTAGCTACTTCAACCAGCTTCAACGTCCTATCCTATGCCTTCATGTCCTCTTGCCACTGCTGCTGTAACATATGTGAGTGGAGAGTATTTTTCCAGTTCAACGTGTCTTCATCTCCACCAGTTGCTAACGTGTAAGTGGTTGTAGCGTGAGTGATTGTGTTTTTCTTTTTGTGGTATAACGTGAGTGCAGAGTACAAGTTTGAGTGGGGGCTCCCTCCTTCCTTGCCACCAGTTGTCTTTTTTTTTCTCTTGCCACAGCTCTATGCACATTAACTCTTTAACCTTTTTTTCTCCAGCTGCTTGCATGATTTGCTGCTTATTCTTGGTCCACTTGCACCGCCTCTTCAGCACCAATGCAACCCATGTTGCCTTGTTTTTCTTCTGCTCTTTCCACACAGCCCACGTCTCTGGACGCAGATCACGCTGCTTGCTATATTCAAAAACCACGCCTAAGCCACCAAAACTCACGCATATTACCTCCTTTTTACTATAACTGATGTGTGACAATTTAACTTGTAGTCCACTTTTCTTTTCATTCTCAAAAAATCTTGCAGCCAACACCACCCTCCAACGCTGCTGTTTCTTCTTAATTCTCTTCAGACTACGCTGTCGTTTTGGTTGCTTAGTTAATGTCCCATGCTTGCTCAACGTTGTTGTTTTATCCTGGCCATCTTGTCCATTAAATTGCATTCTTGCATGCAAAAACATGCACATTTTAACGTTTTCTAGAGCTTTTCTTGCTTGATGCTTTTGAACCTTCCAAATTCAATATGTGCCTAAAATTAAAATAAATAACTTTCAATTAGTGCAATTTAAATATTAAATGGACAAGAGTCTAGCAAATTATGTATCTAAAATCAATATAAAATGCCCATTAACACACCCCCACACTTGAATTGTTGCTTGTCCTCAAGCAACTTACTTAGGTCATAATCAACATATTCTGTCATTTCATTTTCAACGAAAATCAAGTGCTTGCAATCCATTAAACTTTGGCAACTCAAGTATCAAGCTACTACATATGTCATAATCTTTTTCGTCAATGCACATAAACAAATCAAAGGTAGATATTATTTATCAAAAACAAGCATAAAATTAAAATGGACTTTCCTCACTGTATTCAATCATGTCACTCAAATGTATAAAGGTTGTGTTTCTCTCAAAGCTTCCTCTAAAAAATTACACTACCATAGGCTTGCAAATTCACCCATTTTCCACTACATAGAGTACATGCCATCATGGATCAAATGGGCTTTTATTAAAGGTTATAATGGGGCTTAGGTTAAGGTAAGGTAAAAAGGGTGAAGTCTACTAACAAGCATTCACAAAGCACTAAATAACGTGGGATGATCAAAAAGAAATTCTGAGATGTGCAAACAAAAACATGGGACTACAACTACTCATCACTATTCAAAACTACTGTTTGATCTTCTTTTTTCTTTTTTTCTTTTTTTTGTTTGTTTTGTTTTGTTTTTTTTATAACACTAAATATAAAAAGAAGATAGTAGTGACACAAATCAACAACAACTGAGTAGATGTACCTCTAAAATATCTCAGAATAGCATATAAAACAAAAGTCTCTAAATCAAGAATATCAAATACTTAGTACTTCATTCAACTTGTGAAAGGGTCAGGCTAAAAAGTTTTCATGTTTCAATGTGGTGTGATTAATATGAAAACAAACAAGGTTAAAGGCTCAAAAGGGGGTAGCAAGGGGAAAACAACTTGGTGGGTCGTTTAAGCTAAAGGTTAAAAACAAAGAAGGCCTTTATCATGTCCATAAGGCATGTAACTAGTAGTATCAAACAGGTTCAGAGCAAGTTTTGATGGTAATTTACATAGAGAAGCATCACATACAAAAAAGAAAATAAATGACTATTAGATGTAGTCATATAGCTCAAGACCTCACATGTGCTTAAATCAAAGCCCATCAAAACTCCATACATTGCTTCATCACTCAAACATCAACTATTGATTAAGTTTATGCAATTAACTATTTCAATCAATTCACATGGTTCACTATCCTCTCAAGCTGCCTAATCCAAATTCATACATACAACTCAATTCTCCTTTCAACTACTTTGACAGAATCATATGGTAAAATGGGATCCAAGTTAGCTACCAAAAGAGTCACAACCTTTTAAGTGTGTATCTCTCAACATCAACATCAATACCATAAACATCAGTATACACATAATCTCAATCCCGCTACACTTAATATGAACATTGTCCCTAATGTTCAAGTAGTTAACAATCAAACACAAAGAGGGAAAAGAGGAAGAAGAAACTTCCCTGAAAAAGAATCGGCCAAGAACTCCTTGCCACCAACCACGCAACCTTAAAGAAAACTTAAAACAACTCAAAGAAATACATTAAACTAGAAAGAAACACAAAGGAAACAACGAGAAAAGAAAAGAAAGAAAACTACAGTCCTACTGAAAGGATGCACTACGATCAAGCAGGCGAAGTGTCATGAAGAGACAATCGCTCCTCAGAATTATCCACAAACCTGGGCATATACAATTGAGCTCATTGTCTATTTACGTTGAAGAGGTTTTCATTTTCTCGTTTTCCCTTAAGGACCCCCAAAAGGAAGGACTTGGATCACGTTGAATGGGCCATACCATCTTGACTTAAGCTTCCCTGGAAAAAGACGAAGATGGGAGTTGTAGATCAATACCTGATCGCCTACTTTAAAGTCTCGATGGAGGATCTTCTTGTCATGCCACTTCTTCACGCGCTCCTTATACAACTTCGAATTATTATAAGCATCCAAACGAAACTCTTCAAGTTAAGAAATTTGGTATCCCAGTATGCACGATGCTCTAACTTAACTAGAAGATTACAAGACTTGCTATACACTATCTTGAATGGTGACATGCCTATGGGTGTCTTAAATGTTGTCCTATATGCCCAAAGTACATCATCTAGCTTTAAAGACCAGTCCCGCCTAAAAGCATTAACAGTTTTCTTTAATATTTTCTTTAATTCCCTGTTTGAGACTTCAACTTGTCCACTAGTTTGGGGTGGTATGGAGTAGCGACCTTATGGGTCATCCCATACTTAGCTAACAATGAATCAAAATTTTTGTTGCAAAAATGCGACTCCCTATCACTAATGATAGCCCTAGGTCTGCCAAAATGTGTAAAAATATTCTTCTTTAAAAACTTAACAACAACTCTAGCCTCATTTGTGGGCAATGCCTCTGCTTCCACCCACTTGCTAACATAATTTACAACAACCAATATATATTGATTAGAGAAAGATAAATGGTCCCATGAAGTCTATGCCCCAAACAACAAAAACCTCGCATACAAGAATGTTAGTCAATGGCATGTCATGTCTCCTACTAATGTTCCCAACCCTTTGACACCTATCATAAGATTTGACAAATACAAATGCATCCCTAAATAAGGTGGGCCAATAGAAACCACACTCTAAAATCTTATGAGTTGTCCTAGATGTACCATAATGTCCCCCCGCTCTCTAGAATGACAATGATATAACATAGAGGACATTTCCTCTTCAGGAATACAATGCCTAACAATACCATCCACACAAATCTTGTAAAGCAAAGGATCATCCCAAATATAGTGTCTTACCTCAGACAAAATTTTTTTTCTTTTGAGCATAAGAAAAATCAGGGGGATAGATATTACCAGCAAGGTAGTTTACATAGTCTGCAAACCAAGGAGTGACTGTTATAACCATTACATGCTCATCAAGAAAAGTCTCTTGAATGTGCTTCATTGTTACACTCTCCATAGCAACTTCATCTAACCTTAACAGGTGATTAGCTACAAAGTTCTTGGCTCCCTTCTTATCCCTTAGCTCAATGTCAAACTCCTACAAAAGTAACACCCAACGAATTAGTCTTAGTTTAGCATCGGGTTTTGTCATCAAGTATTTCAAGGCTGCATGGTTAGTATACATAATCACTTTAGACAAAACCAAATATGAGCGAAATTTGTAAAAAGCGAACACAACCGCCAGCATCTCTTTTTCTGTGGTGGTATAATGGCGTTGTGCGTTGTTCAGTGTCCTACTTGCATAAAAAATGGGATGAAAGGTCTTACCTCGTCTTTGGCCTAAAACAGCACCCACTTCACAATCACTTGCATCACACATTAATTCAAAAGGAAGAGACCAATCAGGAGATATAAGAATAGGCGCAGTCACAAGCATATCCTTTAACAATTGAAAATATGCTAAACATTTATCGTCAAAAGCAAATACAACATCTTTTTCAAGCAACTCAGTCAAGAGTCTAGCAATCTTAGAAAAATCCTTAATGAACCTACGGTAAAAACCAACATGACCTAAAAACCTTCTAATGGATCTAACATTGTTTGGTGGTGGAAGCTTCTTAATGACATCAATTTTTTCTGGGTCTACCTCTATATCCTTGCTGGAAATCTTGTGACTAAAATAATACACTCCTGGACTATGAAATGACATTTTTCTCAATTAAGCACTAAATGGGTCTCTCCACACGTAATCAAGACTTTCTCTAAGTTATTCAAGCATACATCAAATGAAGTACCAAACACAGAGAAGTCATCTATGAAAATTTCAATGCAAGATTCAAGCATGTCAGAAAAAATAGCCATCATGCATCTTTGAAAAGTAGCTAGAGCATTGCATAACCCAAATGGCATGCGTCTATATGCAAATGTACCATAAGGACATATAAAAGTTGTTTTCTCCTGATCTTCCAGGGCTACCGAAATCTGTAAATATCCACTATATCCATCTAAGGCACAATAAAAGTCTTATCCAGTTAATTTCTCAATCATCTGATTAATGAAAGGTAAAAGAAAATTATCTTTCCGGGTGGCATCATTCAACTTCCTATAATCTATGCACATTCTCCACCCAGTTACCTTCCTAGTGGCTGTTAATTTATTTTTCTCATTTTCAACCACAGTGGTGCCTCCTTTCTTTAGCACCACCTGCACAAGACTAACCTAACAAGGATCAGAAATAGGATAAATAATACCTGCATCTAAAAGCTTTACTACCTCATCTTTCACTCCCTCCTTCATGTATGGGTTAAGTCTCCTCAGGGACTGCACCATCTGCTTGCTTCCATCCTCCATGAAAATGTGGTGCATACAAAAGGAAGGGTTTATACCCTTAATATTTGTAATGGACCACCCAATGACTTTCTTGTGGTCCCGCAATACCCTCAACAGCTGCTCCTCTATGGCACCTGACAAACAAGAAGAAATGATAACTAGTAAGTGCTCAGGTGGGTTAAGATAAGCATACTTCAAATGATTCAGAAGAGGTTTAAGTTCGAGAGAAGGAGGCTCTTCGATTGAAGGCTTCAGTAATAGCTTGGCTGGATGTTGGAGAGGCTCGTATGCTTTATAATGTGTCCAACAAGCCTGCTCTAACTCAACTCCAACATCCTTCAATTCTTCTTACAATTCTTCCCCTAAATCTTCGATCATTCCTTGCACTCCCCCTTCTAATAATTCTGCACAACCAATAGAAGAATTATCAGCATTAGAAGAATAAATATCAATAAAATGGCAGGAGTCAAGATTAAAAGGATGCTTTATAGCATTGAACACATCAAACACTAGTTCTTCATCTTGAAGTCTCAAGATGAGCTTTCCACGTTGCACATCGATGATGGTCCTTGCAGTGGCCATGAAAGGTCTCCCAAGAATGACGGGGATGTCTCTATCTTCCTCCATGTCAAGGATTAAGAAATCCACCAGAAAGATGAACTTCTCAACCTTGACCAATACATCCTCAAGGATTCCCCTCGGATAAGTGATGGACATATTTCTCAGCTGAAGCGAAATAGTAGTGGATTTGGGCTCTGCCATTCCTAACTTCCTGAAAACAGAAAGAGGCTTTAAGTTAATGGTCGCACTCAAATCTATTAAAGCCCTATCTATATGTAATTCACCAATAACACAAGGAATAGTAAAACTCCCTGGATCCTTAAGCTTCGGTGGCAATTTTTTGACAATATGGATGAACACACCTCGTTTAGCTTCATCGTGGCATATTCCTCAAGCCTCCTCTTATTAGACAAAATTTTTTTCAAAAACTTAGCATAAGAAGGCATCTACTCTATGATCTCAATAAAAGGAATGTTTATATGCAACTTTTTAAACATCTCAAGAAAATAACCAAACTACTTATCTAATTGCATACCTTTCAATCTTTGAGGATAAGGGATCCAAGATCTTACCTAATGTGTGATAGAGTCAGTAAATAATCTTGGATGATCCTCCTTTGTAGCTGGTGCTTCCTTGGCCTTCTTGCTATCCTCTTTACTTTCTTCTTCTTCACTCCTTTCCATTTCTTTATCCTTCTGCTTCTCCTTAACTTCCTCAAGCTGTCTACAAGTCCTCAATAAGATTGCCTTTGCATGTTCTCTCAGGTTGGCCTCAGTAGTGCTAGGCAATGAACCTGAAGATCTTTCCTTCAACAAACTTGCAATCTGATTCATCTGATTCTCCAAATTTCTGATAGAAGATTCTTGATTCTGCATCCTAATCTCAGTGGTGGAGATGTACTTCGAGAGTAGTTCTTCAGGATTGGATTTCTCAGGTGACACAGGATTTGGAGCCTTAAAACCTAGAGGTGGCTGTCTCTGAACATTGGATGGCTGCAGTTGTGCCATCTTATCATTCCGCCAAGAGACGTTTGGATGATTCCTCTACCCTGGGTTGTAGGTGTTAAAATATGGATCTCATCCCTGTCTGTTATAATTGCCTACATAATGGACCTTTTCTTTCTCTTGAGCAAAAGGATTCCTAACTTGACACTCAGAAGATGTATGGGAATCTCCACCACAATGCTCGCATATGGCACAACTCAATGAAGAACTAGCTCCTCCTTTCACACTGTGCATAAGATTATCCAGCTTTTTCGTAAAAACATCCATATGAGCTGATAAAGCTACTGTATTGTCTACACGAGCTCCTGTAGGTCGTCTAGGATGCCTTTCTGTATGATACTGAAAGTTGCTAGTGGTCATCTCATCAATCAACCTGTAAGCCTGATTTAGTGCCTTTCTCATTAAACTACCTCTTGCTGCAGCATCTATGATAATCCTGGTCGAAGGGGTCATTCCTGTATAAAAAGTATTGACCTGCTGCCATGTGGAGAACCCATGGCTAGGACACTGTGTCAACATATCCCGAAATCGCTCCCACGCTTCATATAGACATTCATTTATTGGGTGAAGGAAGTGATCTCATTCTTCATCTTTGCAACCTTGGCAGGAGGGAAAATTTAGCTAGAAATAATCTCATTATCTCATCCCATGTAGTAATTGATCCTGACTGCAAACTGGCCAACCATGCTCTGACCTTATCCCTTAAAGAAAATGGGAATAATCTTAATCTTACTGCATCATCCGACACTCCATTCTGCTTGAACAAATCACAAATATCCAGAAAGGTCTCTAAATGGGTGTTCGGATCCTCCAAAGGTAATCCTCCAAACTGAGATGCTCTCACCATAGATGTAATGCTATGAGGAATCTCAAAACTTGCCACTGTGATCGTCAGCCTTATAATGGGAGGCATGGGTCTATTGTTGTGTCCTATAGTCAAATCCATCATAGCTAACTCCTTTCTCTCTTCAGGATGTGCTATTAGCCCTTCATCGTGTTGTTCCATCTCTACAAACTGCTCCTCTAATCCCTTTTTCTTTGTTACTATTTCGAGCCAATCTGGTTTCCTTACGCATCCTACGAGCTGTTTTTTCAATCTCGGTATAAAGTAGCAAATTCTCGGGCTTTTGACCACGAGTGAGCATAAACAAAATGAAATTAAAAAAATAAAATAATAATAATAATAATAATAATAATAACAGAGCTAAGAATTGAAAATAAAACACACCAAATTAAAGCAATAAAGCAAACAACTAAAATACACAAATAAACAACAAAGCAAAAATTAAATATGAGACAATTAACACCGTCTAACCTAATGACTCATAATAAAGAAAAACTCCCCGGCAATAACTCCAAAAACTTTTTACGGTCTAAACAAAACAATATAAATTAAGTTCTACCTAGACGAAACTAGAGGCAAGCATACCTCGTCGACAAGTAATATAAAATGATAAGAACCAGATATCGTACCCAAAGGATTCCAACATGCAAGACAATTAAATTAAACGATGCAAAATTACTCAGATAATCAAGAATTGATTGATTTGAAAATAAAATAAAGTAAGTGAATCGAGGAAATATGCAAGATGCAAAGTACGAACTAAAAAATGACTAGATTTAATCAAATGATAGAAATTGGCTAAGGTATCGGATTTTAATTGGATTAGACAGTCAAACTTGTAATGGTAGATTGATTTAGGAATTACTTCACTTAAGTAAGTCGAACCCAATGTTTATAAGGATTCCCTTTTCTTCTAAATTCAAGTTACCTACTTGGTTCATAGATAATTTGGAATAAAAGGCATTCGATACAAGAAGCCTAAAGTTAAGTTTATTAATCTTAGGTATCCTCATACAAGATCCTAAGGTTAGTCTACACTTTGGTCTCAAGTATGTTGCTTGATTAATTTTTCGACAAATTAAATCCCATTGGTTATGACATTCAATCATCTAAAGCCTTAATCTAGGTGATCAAGCTAAATTAGGACTAAATATGCATTCAATCAAGCAAAAACTAATACCACAAAAATTTTTCCAATCCAATATCAATCCTAACCTCAACCAAAGAAAACTTAGCTACACATATTCATCAATGTAACATAAATCATGGTTATGATATATAATTACATTGATTAAATCCACAAGAATTAAAACAATTAATAAACAAAAACAAATTAAAAACAAAACACTCGATATATAATCTTCGAGAGGAACGATTGTTGCTGTCCAAAAAATTCTCTAATGTCGACCTCTTCTACCGCTGTCGTTGATTCCAACTTTTGTTCATGCAAAATCGTGGCAGTAGGATTAAAAAAAATGCCTCACCCACTGAATCTCTCTTTGCTACTGCAACTATCTCCCTCTTTCATATTTCACTGATGTGACGAATAAGATTGGTGGTCCACCCATTCAAATTTGTTACAACATTGCAACTCTTCTCTTGCTTTTGTTTTCTTTTATCACGCTACTCTCCTCTCCTTCCTATTCACGCTACTACCTTTGCTGTCTTTACTCCACTCCTAGTGCAGCTCTCTCCTGTTTTTCAAGCTACTCCTTGCTCCTCTCTTTTTTATCTCCAGCCTTTACATTATTTTCTTTTCTTCTATCTTTTTATGCCACCTAGCTACTCTCTTCTTTTCTCTGTTCTAATTTTTTGTACACAGCCCCACTTTCAGATAGCTCCCTCTATTTCTATGTTCATGTTTTTGCTCCAGCTCTCTCTCATGCAACTCTCCTCTTTTCACGCACTACCTCCACTGTTGCTACTCCACTCCATCTCTCCTTTTTTCACACTACTCCTACTGCTCTCCTCTTTTCACGCACACTAGCTTCACTGTAACCGACGAAATGCTTCGAGGAGTTGAAAATAAGCGTAGATCCAAAGATTCCCGAATAGGTCAACCTTTCAAACTGCTGCTGAAGTTGGATTAATCAAATTCAATTTTTCTTGCTCTATTTCAGAGTAAACGAATGAACAAATTTGATCGTATTTAAAAAATCCACAAATGATTTGTTTTCTTTTCACTCCCCCAACTATTTTCTATGCAGCTACCGGCTATCTTCTTTTGTTTCTATGTATTGATGCTTTAATAAAGGTTTCGGCCACCTTATTCACGCACCTCTCTATCTGCGCAGCCAGCTGCTGTCTTCTATTTATTAAATGATTCTAAGAGTATTTGGTCTACCCTTAATCATGCAAACTCATCTCTTCGTCCCTCTCTCATACATGCCGCCACTTCTTTGTTTGTTTCTTCTCCACTCAATATTTATTTCAGCTCCATAGGTGTTTCCATAGTCCCACTCTCATTTCATGCTAGCTCCCCCTTATTTTTCACAAATGGCAAACCTTGTTCTCTTAGCCAAAACGTTATCATTTTTGGCCAGCCAAAAACGTTAACTTTTTTTTAGAGTTTTTCTTGCTTTAGGCATTTAAAGGTTCCAAATTTAATGTGTGCCTAAAATTAAAACAAACAACTCTTAATTAGTGCAATTTAAACATTAAATGAACAGAAGTTTAGCAAATTATGTATCTAAATTCAATATAAAATGCCCATTAACAACACCCCCACACTTGAATTGTTGCTTGTCCTCGAGCAACTTACTTGGATCACAACCAACATATTTTGTTATTTCATTTTCAACGAAAATGAAGTGTTTGTAATCCTTTAAACTTTAACAAACTTAAGTATCAAGCTACTACATATATCATAATCTTTTCATCAATGCATATAAACAAAATCAAAAGTAGATTTCCTTGATCAAAAGCAAGCATAAAATTAAAATGGACTTTCCTCACTGTATTCACTCATGTTACTCAAGTGTATAAGGGTTGTGTTTCACTCAAAACTTCCTCTAAGAAATTACATTAATATAAGCTTGCAAATTCACCCATTTTTCACTACATAGAGTACATGCCATCATAGATCAAAAGAGCTTTTATTAAAGGTTGTAATGGGGCTTAGGTTAAGGTAAGGTAAAAAGGGCAAAGTCTACTCACAAGTGATACACTCATATTTTCATATATGTTTAGGACTTAATTTAGAGTCTTTTATACTCATTTTATGTTCATCTATAGCTGGTTTATCATGTTTTAGCATTAATCAAGGTTCGTTGATGCAAAGTGCATAAATGAAACAAATAGACTCGAATTGCACTGTTTTTGAGTTTTTGACAGACTTGACCTCTAGTCATTGTGGGATTTTTATCTTAAGATTGGTTTAGCCAAACATTTTGAAATTTCATACTTGACTCATTGACGGATTGTTTGGGACCAATTACAGATTTTTCTGAGCTGGCATTCATGAGAAATAAATTCCCGAAAGTTGCATCAAATTTTGGATCACTAGAATGACCTTTTGACGATATTTCGATCATAACTTTTGACTCAGATGGCAAAATCCCATGATTCAAGTCTCATATTGAAGCTAACTCAAAGATGAAGATACTGATAAAATTTGAGCTCCTAAATCGTCACCATTTAGTTTTTATACACTGCCGAAATTGACCTTGAAAAAATGTCATCAACCAGCCAGCATCCACCAATAAGCCCTTAGAGCCTTCCTTGCACACCAATCGACAGCATCTTTGCAGGTCCCATATACTCACCAAAACCTCCACTCACGGTTCCTCCCAGCACACTGCCCCCACTCCACGCAAATACAGCCTGGACTTACAGATAAAGCACCTCCAATTATTCACGCACGCAGTCATCAATGCAGTAGCCTCCATCCCACTCTCACTACCGCAAGGGTCCACTCACTTACCTTCAATATCGCAGCTCTTTTAAACATTTATGCAGAGGCCATCCAATAGCAGAAAAAGTCTCCAACCAGCTCCATATGACAGCAGGAACGCAAGCTTCCATTTGATTCATGCACCTAACCTTCATATAAAAAAACACTTCAGCTACATCCACCCATCCATCAACTCACGCATTCTCAAGCCCCACATTCCATTCCACCAAGCTGCCTTCTACTAAATCAAGAAGCCTCCAATCATTCCTCTCCAGTAAATCTCTCTCATCTCTCATCCAACGCACCTTCACTTACCTACACCACCAGCTCTCCAACCTTCATTTTCTTCACCACTTCACCAACGCACGGACAGCCAAGCCTCCATGCCACACTCTGATTTTCTCTCCAGCCTCCACACACGCAAGCCTTGAATTTCTCTCCAATCTTCCATATACACCGTAACCTCCACTCCATCAGCCTCCAATCACAAAAGCCTCCCATTCCATACACAGACATATACACACACCTCCACTCCATTCAAGCTCAAGAACAAAATCATGCCTCCACTCACTCCATTCAATTCACAGCAATTTTCTTTTGTTATTTAATTTCTTTATGAGTTTGTTCAGATTTTTTCTTGTGGATTGTTTGGCATAATGATTTGTGGCTAGAATTTTAATTTCTCTTAGGGATTTGATATATTTGTTGATGCTTTAATATTGAATTTGCTGGAATCCATGACTGAAAATTTATTTACTTGTTGATTTTTCCTTTGATTTATTTGTTATTCCTTTGGATTATTGGAAATTACCTTGGTATAAATTCGCCTTTGAAAAAAGAGAGTTTTTGCTAGAAGATTGAAGGAAATTTCGACTAGGATTTTCTTGTGAGTTGGGAGACCCAAGAAACTTAGGAGG
>JAOTAY010020390.1:0-7500 GCA_025629805.1 Erythroxylum baracoense
CATGAGGTGTGGTAATTTACCACACCTGGACCCGTTTCATTGGTCCGACCCGTTCTCTGGAAACGGGATGTTACAAAGGCTACTTGGTTCTTGGTTTATTGATGGGCAAGGGATAAGAAGTCAAGCATTTAAGCTTTATTGTTATCCTCTATTCTATTTTTATTCTCTTCCCAACAGAACTGTTTTGAAACTTTTCAAGAGTCCATTACTTTCCCTCTCTTGATGAGGTCAAACTAGTTTATGTAAGACAAATTTTCCCCTAAGGGTAGTCTTGTAATGTTCCTTTAAAGTGGATAGTTATTAATTGTAATTATTGCTTTTCATTAAATGATCTATTAAGTTACGTAATCTGATCAAAATAAGGGTAATAAAGTGGCTCAATAAATGATCTAGATTAATGGTTCAAAGTTCGGGTGAAAAATGGATCCCTTTTAGTATAGACTTAGTCCATATCGGCCTTATGATAAGGAAGCCCGATATGGAAGATATATAAATAGGTTATGGTCTCCTGCAGTTGTTCATATCAATCGCAAGCATACAAAATTTCTAACCCCTTATGAGAACTTGAATATTGAGAAAACTATAGAAAGGCCTAGACCACATGCCGATGAATATTTTTCGTAAAGGTCCCAGGAAATTGGAGCTTGTTTGGTGCCCGAAATCTACTTCGAAATCAGAGATGGAACTGAAATTAGGTATTCTGCATTCCTTCATTTTTTATCCTTTCATGATCGATCCTGGGTACGTAATAAGGTCTGTGATACGTATTACACGTGATATCAGAGCAGTTACGTGATCAGATTGTCAGAAGTGAAGGGTTTTTGGTTTTTCATCTCATATGATTTTTCTCCATTTTTGATTATTTTTTGGTATTTTTATGTATATAATAATGTAGAAGTGGTACACATAAGGTTAGTTATGAAAAACGGGTCAAAATTGGCTAAAAGGAGCAAAAAATGGAATTATGGGATGCCAGAAATCTCCTCCAGTGTCAGAGGCACGAATCAACGTCGAGTGTGTGGAAGAAGCGGTGACCGGGGAGTACAACGCATGTTGAGCGTGCTATGCATGCGCTGGACGCGACCTACGTCCCATGGGTGTTGACATGCAGGTACGTAGAACGCATACGTCCAGCGCGCATCTGGGGCCGCACTTGTGGCACACGTTTGGCCCTGCAACATGAGCATTGACGTCAGGATACGGACTGCTACATGAATAAAAAAGAAAATTTTCAGAAATTCCCATAAAGCTATCCCGGGTATTTTTGGGTTAGTTTTCGGGTCAGGGAATTTTTTAAAGTGATTTTCTATTTTCTGGATTTATTACATTGGTAATTGAATTCCAAAAAAGTTTTTAAAGTTTTTTTAAAGCCGATTGAGTGCATTTTCATACTACGGATTGCACATAAGGGAGACGTTTAAAGTTTTATGTCTCGTGTGGTTGGTTCGGTATTTAGAAAAGTACAGTGGACACTCTTATTGAGAAGTTTTTTAAATAAAAGTCTCTAATAAAGTTTAAAGACGATGTTTTTAGCTTTTGTATCTGATTATTTGACTGTGCATTTGGTTTTTGCGTTGACAATTAATTTTATCATACATTATGCCCATATAGAACGTGAGGATCACATAAAATTGTATCCCTTATGTTAGTGGACCTTCTGGGATACTGACGAGAATGTAGTCACCAACGTGGCCTTTCAAGTCAGTATTTTGGATTGTTCTACTTATATATTGGGGGATGTCTCTGGCTTTATGTTTAGTTATTATATCGAAGGTGCTGGCCTTACATAAAGTTTTGAAATGTTCTTAAAGGAATTAGATGGAGGAAAGCCGTTGTTTAAATGATCTATTCACCCAAAGGTGTAGTGTCATGAGAGTTAATAGTTTGTACTCTGTTCGCTTTTATGCGAGTGTCTAATTGTATATATTATGTATTCAGCCTAAAGGTGTTTTATAATATGTGTGATCAAATTCTTGGTATCTTTAATACTTTAAAGTATCGTTGTTATCCTGCATTCATACTTATCTTGACACTGTCTTTTCTATTTTTCAGTCACCTTTTCGGTCAACAACAATGCTGTCACCATTGAAACCTTGACTAGTTTTAACTTCAGGAAGTGGAAGAAGGATGTGGAGTTCGCATTAGAGATAGCGGACATCAGTATGGCCATGCACATTGAATGACCTCCTCCACTTACAGTTAGCTCAGAAGTTGACAGAGCAGCTTTGGCAACCTAGGAAAGGTCAAATAAGATGTGCTATTTGACCATTAAAAGGTCGATACCAGATCATCTGTTGAGTGGACTAGCAGACACGACTGTAGTGCAGGAGTTCATGGACATCATATATTATAAATACAAGGTCTCTTCTCTTGCTGAGAAGAGCACCTTAATCAAGGAACTATTCTCTATAAGGTACTTGGAGAGGGAGGCGTGCGAGAGTATATCATCCGACTGGTGCACCTTCAAAGCAACTTGAAGGCATTGGATATACTGATCACTGACTCGCTGATAGTGCATATAACACTGAACACTCTTCCTCAGGAATTTGAGACATTGGGCACTTTTTACATCTCATAGGATGAGAATTGGTATATCAATGCCTTGATTTCCTGGTGTGCTATATCAGAGGAGAAGATCAAGAACTCTCCTCATTCAGCTATGTTTACAGCTGTGAAGGGTAAGGGGAAGGCTAAACCCCAGCAGCTTAAGGGTAAGAGTAAGAAACCCAAACCCTCTCCTTAAATTCAGAGTTGGTAGTTGAGCATTGTGAAGGCCCAACATGACCTTAAGAGTATGAATTCTTCTGTAAGAAGAAGGGGCACAGGAAGTCTAATTGCATGAAGTACAAACTTTGGAAGGCCAAACAAGAGCTGTTATGTAATTCCTCGGCATTTATGATTCATGAATCTAATGTAGCTTTAACCACATCAAGTTCTTGGTGGTTAGATAGTGGAGCTTCTAACTATATTGCTTCCACAATGCAGGGGTTCATATCCAGGAAAAGACAGACTAGAGGGGAGTAGAAGCTAATGATCAGTAACAATAAGGAGGTTGAAGTTTTGTATGTAAGAGATATAAGATTAGACCTTGATACGGGGTTTGTACCGTATTTATGGGACATATTTTATATACCATCTTTTAGACATAATCTGATATATGTATCAGTTTTGGATAAGGAAGGTTATCTTTTTGTATTTGATAATGCAGTTGTAAATATTTCTATCAATATAAGACATATCAGTAAGGCCTTTTTATCCCACCGACTATATAATATATGTCTTACTCCTAATGAGATGTATGCCTCTTCTTATGTTGTCGAACCTGTGACTTAAAAGAGGACCTTCATAAAGGACACATCATACATGTTATGGTATAAATGTCTGGGCCATATTTCCAGGAAGAGGCTTGAGAGATTGATAAAGGATGACATTCTCCTAACTCTGGACTTTAGTGATTTGGAGACGTTTGTTGATTATTGTAGGGGCAAGTTAACAAAGATAAAGAAGAAGGGTTAACTCATGCTTCAGGCTTATTGGACCTCATACATACAGATGTTAATGATCCCTATATAGTCACGTTGTGTAATGCTAGATACTTCTTAACATTTATCGATGATTATTCCCAATATGGTTATGTGTTCTTACTTAAAGAGAAGTCTGAAGTTCTTGATAAATTCAAGATCTTTAAGATTGAAGTTGAGAACTAATTAGGAAGATCAATAAATATTGTTAGATCTGATAGAGGAGGGGAATACTATAGCAAATATGGAGTTGTAGGGCAAGAAAAAGGTCCGCTTGCCAGGTATTTGGAATTAGTTGGAATAATGACTCAGTTCACTATGCCAGGTAGTCTTGAGCAAAATGGTGTGGCCGAAAGGCATAATAACACCCTAAAGGACATGATAAGGTCAATATAGAGTAGGACTAACTTACTCGAATACCTTTGGGGTGAAGCCATCAAGACTACATTATATATCTTGAATAGAGACCCGAGCAAGTCAGTGTCAAATACGCCTTTTGAGCTTTGGGTTGGAAGGAAGCCAAGCCTTACACATATTCTTGTGTGGGGCTGCCCTACTAACATAAGGTCACATAATCCTTATGAGAGTAATTTGTAACCTCGTTCAACTCGTTGCTATTTAGTGGGATATCTCGACCATTCTAAGGGCTACAGATTTTACTGTAGAAAGGGAGGAACCAGAATAATGGACTCACAGACGACAAAGTTCCTAAAATACAATGTCTATAATGAGGGAGGATCCTCACATCCTCTAGAAGTTAGCAGGACAGATATTACGATCATTTCGTATTCACCTCTTATACAGTCAGCTCTGATGAATGAAGGCCTGAGTACCATGCCTATACGGGCACAGGAACCTACTCTTATTCAGGAAGAGGTTTCTGAGGTATAAGAGCCTGTGCAGTTATGCAGATCCACCAGAGAGAGGCGACTTGCTATCTTATCAGATTATATAGTCTATCTGGGTAAGCAAGACTATGACATTGGACAGGTTGTGGATCTAGCTACTTTTTCAGAAGCCATTTCTAAACCCTATATGGATATCTAGTGGGAAGCAATAAAGGATGAGATGCAATTTATGAGGTATAATAAGGTACGAGAGCTTTTTAATTTACCTCAACATTGCAAGCCCGTTAGTTGCAAGTGGCTATTTAAGACCAAGAAGGACACACAGGGTCAAGTTAAGCAGTTTAAGGCGCGTATAGTTGCCAAGGGATTCACTTAGAGAGAAGGAGTTGACTTCAATATTATCTTCTCTCCTGTGTCCTCAAAGGATGCATTTAGAGTGATTATGGCATTAGTAGCTCATTATAATACAGGGTTACATCAGTTGGATGTGAAGACCGCTTTCCTAAATAGTGATTTTTATGAGGAGGTCTATATGGAGCAACCTGAAGGATTTCAAGATCAGGATGCAACTGACAAAGTTTGAAGTTGAATAAATCAATATATGGTTTAAAACAAGCTTCCAGGCAGTGTTACCTAAAGTTTGATGAGGTTTTGACCTTATTCAACTTTGTGGAGAACAAAGTTGAAAGATGTTTATAATATAAGGTTAG
Source organism: Erythroxylum baracoense (assembly GCA_025629805.1). Lineage (NCBI taxonomy): Eukaryota > Viridiplantae > Streptophyta > Magnoliopsida > Malpighiales > Erythroxylaceae > Erythroxylum > Erythroxylum baracoense. The sequence continues at coordinate 5,080 of JAOTAY010020390.1, forward strand.
GGGGGAGCAAGGTCATCTTCATACTACTGTATATCGATGAAATCTTCCTCGTGTCAAATGATTTGACCATATTGCTTGAAGTTAAGCAAATTTTGCACAAATATTTTGACATGAAAGATTTGGATGAAGCATTTTTATCCTCGGTATACAAATTCATGGGGACAGATCTCAATACTCATTGAGCCTTTCACAAAGCGCATACATTGAGCGTGTGCTACAAAGGTTTAATATGGCTGAATGTAGACCTGGTCTATATCGGCCTTGTGATAGGTCAAAGTTTGGGTGAAAAATAGATCTTTTTTAGTGTAGACCTGATTCATATTAGCCTTGTGATGGGGAAGCTCGATATGGAAGCTATATAAATAGGTTATGGTCTCCTGCAGTTGTTGATATCAATCACAAGCATACAGAATCTCTGACCTGTTAAGAAGGCTGGTGTATTGAGAAAACTATAGAAAGGCCTAGATTACGTGTCGGTAAATACTTTTCATAAAGGTATGGGGAGATTAGAGCTTGTTTGGGGCCCAAAATCTACTTCAAAATCAGAGATGGAATCGAAATCAAGTAGTCCTCATTCCTTTATTTTTAATCCTTTCATAACGGATCCTGGGTACGTAATAAGGTCTGTGATACATATTACAGTTTAATCGTTAGTGTTTAATTGAAATTTTCAAGTTAAATGATTTGCGAATGATAACGTTTTGGAAATTCCTTGTGAGATGGGATTTGGGAAACTCATATCGTTATAGAGTTTGAGCTTTCATTTGTTAACTAGAAGAATAAGTTCGGTGATTATGGTTGTTTTCAAGAAATATGCAGTGGTTTTAGAGTTGTATATTGCTGTTGGGTTTCTCTTTTTGGTTGTTTAAATCTTTTTGGTTGTTTTTAGTCATTTTCTATTTAGGAAGAATATGAAAAAGAAAAGATAAGACTATAAAAGCCTAGTGAAAGAATAAATAGAATAGGTTTCAAGTTTTTTTCACAGGAACTAATCATCGAAACGCTGTCAACGTCTTTCTATAATTTTCTTAAAACGTAAACTCTTTTAATGAGTTAGATAATCCTTACACTTACAAATGATACGAGTAACTACAGGAAACCTTAACTGTTATATATAACTTCCATATTAGGCTTTCCCATCACAGGCTTGATATGGGTCCGGTCTACACTGATTGGAATCCATTTTCCACCCAGACCTTGACCCATTGATTTAGATCATTTATTAGGCTACTTATCATCTTTATCTGGATCAAATCATATAACTAAACTGATAAGTTATTAAAAACCAAAAAATGCAATTAAATGTTGTCCAACTTTATGGGAAAAGTCAAAATTATCCAACACTTCTATCTAGGAAGCAGATGAAAAAGAAAAGTAAAGAATATAAAAGCCTAATGAAAGAATAAACAGGAGAGGTTAAAAGTTTTTTTAACCTAGTTGTACATAAATTTCTATTTATTGCAAATGGAAATGGGATAGTAAGAACTAAAGAAATTCATACTATAAAGAGGAAGTTGTTTCTTAGCAGTTAACAGTTGATAGTTATTGAGACCTAAAGAAGATTACAAAATTGTTAATGACTTTGTGACAAACTTAAAAAGCAAATTACTTCCACTAAAGCTCCAATTATGAGATTACTACTAGTCTTTTTATTCCGGTGACTGTGTCCAGGTACAGTATGTTATTTGGACGTTATTGGTCTATCAAGGAAAAACAATAAAGAACATGACTTGTTTTATCTCCACTACAACAATAATAAAGTTGACAGATGTCGGGGAAATCAATGTAATTAGTGTCGATTATGGTTAAGCGTTGCTAATAGTTACAATAAGTAGCGGCTAAAAATACGTTGTGTCGCCAAGTACATATCTTTTTTGGCGACGATTGATGTAATCTTTGCATATTGGTCTTACAAAAAAAAATTGAGCAACGTTAGAAGAAATTGTTGCAGAATGTAATCTTTTTGCTACGATTTTCCTCTTTAGTTAGCAACATTTGATAACGACGTATGAAATCATCGTGGATGTTTGAACATATAGAGAGTATTTATTTTATATGTCACAATATGGCTAGGATATTGCAACGATTATATGTTTCGTTGCGAAAAGTGAAAATTAAATATTTGGAAGATAGTTTGTAATGATTTTTGTATACTTAATAATCGTAGCTAAGGGTTATTCTAATTGACATTTTTATAATCTATCGTAGTTAAGATAGCTTTTATTGAGAAGTTGTTTTCAATGTTTAAAGCATATTGTTGAAAAACACATGGTAGGTTATTTAAAACATGAAAAGTAAATATATTATAGACATTAAAATATTTGCGAACCAAAAAATTTAAATTTAATTAGATAAAAATATCATAAATTTAAGTTAACAAGTAGTGTTAATCGTTAATATTTAGTAACAGTAAAAAATTTA
>JAOTAY010020390.1:10000-12693 GCA_025629805.1 Erythroxylum baracoense
TAGTAGTAATAGTAGTAGTAGTAGTAACAACAACAACAACAACAACAACAACAATACCTAGTACAAATCTTGTTAAATCCCTAAATCAAGTTAAAGCAAGCTTAGGCTAAATCCCTAAAGAGGTAAGCACTACCTAGTTACAAGTTTAGTAGTAGTGGTGGTAGTAGTAGTAGTAGTAGTAGTAGTAACAACAACAACAATAACAACAATACCCAATACAAATCCCGTTGAATACCTAAATCAACTTAAGGCAAGCTTAGGCCAAATCCATAAGAAGTAAGCACTACCTACTTCGAAGTTTAGGATAACTACAAGAGGAAAGAGTTAAAAGACTAATAGGAATTACAAGGAACTCTTTACAAGGGCTCTTTTATCTGAATCTTAATTCACTAAAGTTTTCTGTTGTAGGTTCTGTCCTCGGTAATTTCTAACGTTATCATATTATTATTGATCAACTCCCCCTAATTCTTCTTAGGTCTCCATTTTGTCCTCTTACAATCTCTAAGCATGATTTTCTCGCATGTTTTCACTAGAGCGTATGGATTTTTCCTTTTAACCTGTCCAAACTACTTAAGCTTTATCTCTATTAATTTGTCAATAATAATAGCTACTTTTAATTTGTCCTTTACTATTACACTCCTGACCTTATCTCTTTTAGTAAGTTTCACATCTAACAAAGCATCCTAATTTGCTTCACCATTAACTTATGACTATGCATTTGTTTGATGGCCAACACTCTGCTTAATAGAGCATAGCTGACCCAATCACTAAATGATAGAATTTACCTTTAAACTTGAATGGTATCTTCTTGTCAACAAAACTCTGATGTAGTTCTCCATTTAAGTCATTATGATATGATCTAGTGAGCTATGTATTCATCAATCTCTCCATTGTTCTGGATTATAAATCCCAGATATTTAAAACACTCCTTTTGAGGTATAACTTTTGGACCAATCTTTACCTTCACATCAGAAACTATCTTATGTCCTGAAAAGTTACACTCCATGTACTCATTCTTAGTTCTTCTCAATCTAAAGTCCTTCGACTCTAACGTATCCCTCTAAAGTTCAAGCTTGGCATTAACCCCCTCATTTTGTCTCATCTACTAAGACAATGTCATCAGCAAATAACATACACCAAGACACATCTCCTTGATTATTCTTGGTGAGCTCATCTATCACTACTGCAAATAGAAAGGGGATCAAAGAGAAGTCTTGGTGTAGCCCAATATCTATAGAAAAATTATCTGTATTTACTCCTACCGTCCTTACTCTAGTTTTTATACCTTCATACATACCTCTAATAATTTGTATATAAGTTATAGGAACCCTTTTAACTTCTAAACACTTTCACATGATTTTCCTTAGTGCCTTATCATATGCCTTCTGTAAATTAATAAAGACCATGTATAAGTTATGTTGTCCTTCCCTGTAGTATCCTATCAAACTTCATCGTTACCTAAATGGTGTGATGATTTAACAATGTTAGCTCGACTCACCTAATTGATTCGTGACTATTGGACACTCTTGACCCATCAAATAAGTTATTAAGTTACTAAAACCACTACTTGAATTACCAAATTGAAACATGTTAACTTAAAAGGGGGGAAAATTTTAAAAAAAGTATCGATGAAAATAAACAAACTTTTAAGGGAAAGTTTAAAACGAAATTGGTCAGATGGGAAGAAATTTTTTATTGGATCTCACAGAAAAAGGAATGATTTCTCAACTAGAAATAAGGAGGTACTTTATCAATATTTTCAATGATTCAACCACGTGAAATCCTATGTGCCCATTGTGGTGTTCCAACCCTGTGTCATTTAATTTTATTCACATATTTATGTGAGCTTCACATAAATACGTAGATGAGATTTAATGGATCAGAGTAAGAACTGGTTTACAGGAACAGAGAATCAATTCTTAGATTCAACTTGGTATTACTATTATTTCTGACATATGTGATTTATTACAGGATATATTGTGCAAGGAAAGGGATGTCCAATCAAACTGAAACATTTTAAATTTAATGAGCAATTTTCTGTCAAGAGAATTATTTGTTAACGTTGGACCAGTGTTATGGGTACCGTTCCGTACCGATCGGTACCGGCTGGACGGTACTGTATCGACTGGGAAACGGAACGGTACCGGTTGCTAAGGTACCGGCTATACTGGATGGTACCGGGCCAGTACCGCGAAAACTCTTTTATTTAGGGACTATTTTGTAATTTTGCCAAAAAATTTTATACCCGACCCCCCCGCCCCGACTCTGGCTATCTTCTTCTCTCCTCTCGAATTTTCTCCCTTGGTCTTGGTTCTTTGCTTTCTCTCTCTCTCTCACCGTCTCCTCACCTCGCCTCTGTCCTCTCGTCGTCTGGTGTGTTGCTCCTCCGTCTTTGGCTGTCGCCTCCTGTCGCGGGTCGTTCATCTTCTCTTGTCGCGGGTCGCCTCCACTGAACCGCCTGTCGCCGCGTCATCCTCTGCCTGTCCCCGCATTCTCCGGTCGCGAGTCACCGCCTATCACCGCCATCCGAAGACAGATCTGGGATTAATACCCAGATCTGGACCCGACCCGTCACCGACCCGATTTGATCCAAAAATCCGATTGTATATTGGTGTGTTTTTTTCCAATTTTTGAATGGTTTTGTTAATTGTTTGTGTTGTTGTGACTTGTGAGTTGTGGCATGTGAGGAATGA
>JAOTAY010020391.1:0-12689 GCA_025629805.1 Erythroxylum baracoense
GACAAGAACTAACATCACTTGGACTAGATGTGACGTAGTCAGTCTAGTGGGAGTTGACACATAGCCCATACTCTGAATCAAGTTGGGTATGAGATGGTGAAGGGATGAATTGCATGGTAATTGTCTATGGAAAGGTTTGTAAGTCAAATAATTAACTATCAAACAGTTCGTGTGTTAATTCACTTATGTTCCGATAAATTGGCATCATGAAACCCTTCATGATTTGCTTAGATTAAAAGTTAATTCAAGTGGCATGAAACCATTCATGATATGATTGGATTAAGAGTTAATTCAAGTTTCCAAAATAACTAGAAATCTAAGGGTCACATGCATAAAAGATCAAATGAAAAACATTGTGTACATGGCTGTCATTTTAAGCAAGTCACAATCGTGACTCACTTTATGACAGGTGGTATATAAGTGAGTTCTTAACTTATATACACAGAACAAAATTCAACCAAAAACATATTACATTGAGAGGCTAAGGGTCCAGAAGAGTTCTGGAGGTTGAGAGGAATGATCTTGAGGTTTGTTCATGCAATTTTATGCAATTGTTGCATGAGTTTAATTATATGTAACTTGATTATGTTCTAACTCTCGATTGAGCATCTACTTGAATTCTTCTTGTTCAATGCTTTAATCGCCCTTACACACTGTTATTCTCCATCTTTTCATGCTCTCAAGAGGCCAAGGAAGGTGTTTAGTGTTTGTAACAACCCAAACAAGAAGAAGAAACAAAAAAAGAGAAGTTGTCCTTAAGGTACACAATTTTAATTACATGTTCTTTCAATTTTGTCTATTACATACATATGATTCTGGATTTTTTGGGGATATCGTGGGTTTAGAATTTTGATTCCAATGCTTCCGCTGCATAGCCATGCACGAGATGCATAGACCCATGGCTCCCCTACATTGGTTGAGGCCATTAAGATGACATTATATATATTAAATAGAATCCCAAGCAAGTCAATGCTTAAGACGTCTTTTGAACTCTAGGTTGGTAGGAAACCAAGCCTTTCACGCATTTGTGTATGGGGCTGCCCTATTGAAGTACGGTTATATAATCCTTATAAAGCAAATTACAACCTCGTTCTATGCGTTGCTATCTTGTAGGTTATATATAATCCTTATGAAAGCAAATTGTAATCTCATTTTATGCGTTGCTATCTTGTAGGTTATTTTGACCATTCTAAAGGCTATAGATTTTATTGTACAGAAGGAGGGGCCAGAATAGTAGAATCACAAATGGCTAAGTTTCTAAAATATGATGTCTATGATAAAGGTGAGCCCTCGCACTCTTCAGATGATAGCAGGATGAATACTATAATTATTTCATATTTGTCGCTCATACAGTCAGGTCCAGTGGATTAAGGTCTGATTACCATGTCGGTGCTGGAACAAGGACCTATACTTGTACAAACAGAGGTTTTTGGAGTACAAGAACCAATGCAGTTGCTTAGATCCACTAGAAAAGTAATTAAAAAAAGGATATAAAAAATGAGTTATTGAATAAAGGATCTTTTTCACCAATCCACAAGTTAACTTTAATATATAATAAAGACAAATTATGATTAAATTATCTAACTAAGATAAATTTTAAAGCTTCTACATCAACATATGCAGAAGAACTCCAAATAAATTTAAATATTAAATGTGGATTTTTTGTACAAAACGAAAACTTGATGGTTCGGTAGTTTGCTACAAATCCAGACTAGTGGCAAAAGGATACGGTCAATGTTCTGGAATTGATTATCATGAGACATTCTCTCTGGTAGTTAAACATCCCACAATAAAGGTTGTTCTTATTGTGGCTTTGACATATGGATGGCCGTTACATCAAATGGATGTTAATAATGCCTTTCTTCAAGGAAATCTTCAGGGAACTATTTACATGAAATAACATCCTAACTTCGTTCATCAAGACTATCCTACTCATGTCTGCAAACTCTGTAAGGCTATATATGGGTTAAAACAAGCTCTTTAGGCATGGTACAATGAACTTCGGGAATTCTTAGTACACTATGGTTTCAAAACAAGTTCCAGTGACACATCCCTCTTTATATATCATCATCGTGGTGTTACAATGTATTTTCTAGTTTACGTTGATGACTTACTTTTGACAGGCAACTCAGATATACATCTCGGAAAATTTATAGAAGCTATTTCTTCTCAGTTTTCTCTAAAGAACCTTAGCACTCTGAGTTACTTTCTTGGTTTTGAGTTTATACAAATCCCAACGGACTCTTTTTATCCCAACAACGGTACATTCATGATCTACTTTATAAGTTTAGTATGGCTGCGGCAAAACCTGTGACACTCCTCTTTGTACCTCCATGACCCTAAAACTAGATGATGGAAGGGTAGCTGTCGATGGGACATTATTTCGGAGTATTCTCGGGGCTTTACAGTATGTTATTATCACTAGACCCGATCTCAGCTATGTAGTCAACAAATTGTCTCAGTTTATACACAAGCCTTCTGACACTCATTTCAAACAACTGAAAAGAACGTTGTGATACTTGAAACACACTCACAATTATGGTCTTCAACTTCTTCGGACTGGTTCTCTTGATCTGGTAGCATATAGTGACGCAGATTGGGGAGGTAATTTTGACTCGAAGACTTCTACATCTACGTATGTCATTTATTTGGGTGGTAATTCAATTTCCTGGTATTCAAAACCCCAACGTACAATAGCACGATCCTCTACCGAAGCAGAATATCGTGCAGTTGTTAACATAGTTGTGGAAGTAATGTGGTTACACAATCTACTGGAGGAACTTCACATCTGATCTCTACATCCTCCAGTCCTTTACTGTGCTAATGTTAGTGCTACTTATGTCTGTTCCAACCTGGTCTATCACTCATGGACGAAACATCTTGCTCTTGAATCTTCGAATCTCCAAAGAGATTACCATTATGCATACTGACATCTTTTTGTAAGATGAACCTTTGGCTAGAAACTAAATTATATCTTCTACCCATTTGTTCCCAAAAATTTTAGGATATTGAACGCATGGAAAACAAGACTTTATATATCTAAATTGTTGACCAAATTGCTCAATTTTTAATTTTTTTTTCTATTGTGGTTGCTTGAAAGAAAAGTTTAGATACGTATATATATTTGGGGCAATACTATTGAAAAATTGATACATACATATATATATATATATAGGTCTATGTGACTAGTGAATACCAAGACTAGAGTGAGTATGGATAAGCTTCTTTCCCTAGTTGCTTCCCAGCTAACCATTTCCATTTTGTTCTCTTCCTTCTTCTCCACCCAAATCCTTGCAGAAAACAATGGCTATGAGAAAGCCATAGACCCTAAGCTCTTTGCACTTAAGGAACGAAAGCTCACCCATTTTCACTTCTTTATCCATCACACTTACAGTGGGAGTAACCCTAGTGTAGTCCAAATAGTGCCTACGCCACCTACCAATATTTCAGCTTACGCATTTGGCTCAATGAGTATGGTCGATGACCCTCTAACCGAAGGGCCAAATCTGAGTTCCAAATTGATTGGAAAGGCACAAGGTTTCGATGGATCATCAGCACAAGAAGAAACTAGCCTAATTGTTGCAATAAACATTTTGTTCACTGAGGAGAAGTATAATGGCAGCACCATAACCTTTCTTGGGAGGGAACAACTTTCGTCCAAGGTCCGAGAGTTTCCGGTGATTGGTGGCAGCAAGATTTTCCGATTCGCTCAAGGTTATGCTCAGACCAGGACTTATTTTATCAACTTAACCTCCGGAGATGCAATTGCTGAGTGTGATATCTATGTCTTGCATTATTGATCATCCTTCTTGGATGTTCTTCGTCTATCCTAGAACATACACTATTGCTTCTAATAAATGTGGCTTTATTTATACTACGTCAAGGTAATTGAATTTTCTTTTTACTTTCTTGCAATTGCCATTTTAGATGGAATTTATTAATCAGATATTTGAATTTCTATTAATTGTTAAAAAAATTATTTAATTGAAACCAAGTCGTAAAGGGACACGAACTCAACTATACTTGCTACCAACCATGTGATCAACATTATTCAAAGTTTAAATACTAAGAATTTGTCCAATTGACGAAAATATTAGGACTATATGTCTATTGACTAGGGTTTAAATGATGTTATATGTATATGAAATGAAAATTTATAATTATTATACCTTTCCATGTAGAAAAAGAGAATAAAACCTTAATTTTGTACAATTTATAATTATTGAAAATGATATAAATAGCATTGGTAGGCCTAACCTAAATTTTTTTAAATAAGTTTGCACTCAGTTGCAAACTTACCATACTCAATTGTTAGGCTTACCCTCGATTGTTTTTTTAAGATTTTGAGCTTTTTCAAATTTCTAGTCAGACTCTCAAATCTTAAAGTTTAAAAATATTTTTAAATTAAGGTTCAAATTTTACTCAAATTTTGATCAATTCGGGTTTTATCTATTAATTTTGAATCAAAGCTCTTCAAAAACATCAACTCCGCATATTAAGTAAGAAATAAGCAATTAATTGTCTATAATAGTATATAACCTCTTATTTGATACTTTTATGCTATAATTTCTTTATCTGAGATAGATCTTTAAAAAAAGGGAGACGGGATGGAAAAAAGTTTAGCCACATGTCACTCTCCATCATCTCAATTCTACTCATTGGCACCTATACATTGATGATTTGATTCTGCCTTCAGTTGGCACGTCTCTCTTAGCAAAATATATTTCTTTTTTTTACCATAAAAATAGGAATAACACGGTCAACCCTTCATAAAAGACACATATAAAAGAGTATTGTTGCTAAGATTGAGTTCTTTAATAAAAAAAGTAATTTAAAAAAGGATCTAAAAAATGAATTCTTTAATAAAGGATCTTATTCATCGATCCACAAGTTAACCTTAATATATAATAAAGACAAATTATGTTTAAATTATCTAACTAAGATAAAGTTTAACAGGCTATTTGGAATTGTCTGAATTGAATTCAATTTAGCTATTTGGAAATATAAAAAAAGGATGGGTTCAATTCATGCATGTAATTGAAACTCATTCTCTTTATAAATTGAATTCACTCCTTCAAGTATCAGAATTCAATTACATTGAAGCTTAAAGAAGACATCTTTAAACAAAAAATTGTTGTTTGTTGCGGGTTTATAACCAAACATTCATCAAAGTTTATTTATTTATTATGGATTTTTATTGAGTCTAATTCTTTTCCCTGCATTTCTCTTCAAGAATTACTCTGTGTCATTCAAAGGTAACATTTTGATCTTTTGCTCTTTCATTCTTTGGACTACTTTACTTCTCACTCTCTTGTGCTTCACTTGATTGGATTCCAAAGACGATTCTGGCTTACTGATCTACTCGTAATCTTGCTATTTCTCTTTTGTTTTTAGTCAAGGGTAAAAATATTATATGAAATAATTGAATTCATTTTGATTGTGTTCCGAACCGTTAATTAAATTCAATTCTTATGAAATAGTTGAATTCATTTTGATTGTGTTCCAAACAGTGTAATTGAATTCAATTCTAACATTACTAGTTTTGTTCCAAACAGTGTAAATTAAATTGAATTCAATCTCATTAATATAATTGAATCCAATTTATTAACGAATTTAGTTCGAAGGTTTTCAAACAACTTATAAAGCTTCTATATCAACATATGCAGTAGAACTCCAAATAAATTTAAAATATTAAATGTACAACTTTTATCTTTGACTGCGAGGTTAACTTTTCTATATAATTATTTTAGTCAAATTAAGACTTTATATGTCTGCATTTAGTGAATGGTTGACTATATATATATAATAATAATGATTAAAAATTTTAAACGGTTTGACCAATTTAACAACAAAAACCTTGAACCTTTTAACTTTTAACTTCGTGGTTCGGATTTTAACTTTTTTGTTTGATTTAATAATTCTTGTTATTAAAATTTGATCAATTTATTAATTAATATGTCAATTTTCATAAATTGATAAGTTCTTATAAACTAAAATGAATCAATTATTTTTTATTTAACAAAATTTTTAAATTAACCTTCAAATTCTTCGAAAGACAAGGACAATCTCTTTCGACTATATTTTAAATTATTTAATTTTATTCAATCTTTAATCAGTTTTATGATGGTTTAATACCAATTGAACCTTTTAAACCTCTTGTCCTAGTTTTTAAAATATTGATATATAGTGTTATTGGTTATTGTAAAGAAAAGATAACGTCTAAGTATATATATAATTGGGGCAATAGATTACTCGATTAATCTAACCCAAAAGCCTGATCATTAATCTAATTAATTTCCTCCCTTTGAAAAGTTAGTCGAATTTTTTCCAAAATAAACAAGATTAATTTCAAGAAAATGAAACTTTTCGCATTCTTCCAAAGGAATTTTGATGGGTTGATCAAACGGCACAATTTGTTTTAGACCCCCTTGTAATATTACATAATATCCATGTACTTTTAAAATTTTATCAATAATCTCCTATAATTTTATTTTTTATAACACTCGTTTAACTTCTCTTAAAAACTTTTAAGTACATAGTTTAAGATGGCATCATTTGCATTGCGTGACACTATACCATATCGTTTTAGAGTTTGTAATTAAAGTTTGTAACGAAAGTTGATAGCAAAAGGATAAGTACATTAAGAATACGCTAAATCACAAGGGAGGCCCATAAAATTTACCCTAATAATAAATTCATGATTACTTATATATTCTGTCAAAGCTCTATATTTTATGAATGTTTGACCGACAAGCTCCATTTTTTTTTAAATTTTTTGTGCTATTACTTAGTTACTTGTAAGACAAGGTTAGATACAAATATATAATCGATACCTCGGTCACTGTGAGTATTGAATTCTGAGATAGAAGCATGATGGCTAAGCTTCTTTTCTTTGTAGCTTCCCAACTAACCATAACCATTTTGCTCTCTTCCTTTGCCACCACCAAAGCTCTTGGACAGGACAATGGATACGAGAAAACCCTAGACCCCAACCTCTTTGCACTAAAGGAACAAAATCCTACCCATTTTCACTTTTACTTTCACGACACTTTCTCTGGAACTAAAACTAGTGTAATCCAAATAGTGCCTACACCATCTAAAAATGTTTCAGCAGCTATCGCATTTGGCTCGATGAATATGATTGATGACCCTTTTGTTAGGAACAATTAGGACTTGGCAAGAGTAAGCTCACAATTAAAATTGTTAGAATATATTTTATATATTCTTTGTTTTGAATTTGGCATTTTAAACTGGATATATAAAATAATTGGAATTATTATATAGATTGAAGATTGCATCTACGGTCCTTATTACTGAAGAAATATATCTCAAATATGCATCCTATTTAAGGTGGAACCTTTGAAGTCTATCTATATACGTGCATATCTCCTTGTTATGAATGGAGTCCATGTGATCACATAATTTGAAAAAAAATCTGCAGAGAGGTGTATTTTGTTTAAGCTGCATTGGTTACGTGTGAAGGGAAGTGGGCTGTGCAATTTTCTTGTGTGTGGAATATTTGTGTCTTTGAAAAAACAATCCTCAACTTACTGCACACTTGGTTTTTGAATGAGCTAAAATTGTGTCTCACCTTGGATATATTGGGATAGCAGTCTGCGTGAATTATGTGGTCAAGGTGAAGATTACGTGGGTCTTAAAAATAGGTTGGTTGGGTGTCACATGTAGAGAAAACAGGAGAGGCTGGCTGCGCACTTGAGTTTGAGGAGCTAAGTATTATGTCTCACGTTTGAAAAACGAAGTTTGAGTTTGCGTGGATTGTATGCATTAAAAAAGTGAGTAGAGTGGGAGTTAAAATTGGAGCTTCTGTGGTTTTTTTGTGTCTTGCAATTAAATGGGGAGTGGGCATTAAAGTGACGTGGGTGTGTTAATTGAAGATTGAAAAGTAAAACGCAGCTATGGTTTGAGTGGGTTAGTAAGTTGAATCCTTAAAAGAACAGTGACATATTCATATTTGAAAGCGGCGTCGGGAGATACGTCCTCTTTACGTTTTTGTTTGGAGATTTTGATTGGAGCACAACTTAGTGTCCATACACTTGATAGGTTGCAGACGGTGACTCAGTCTCGTTGATTGGTTCTTTGTTTAAACGGTCTCAGCATCTGGAAATAATTTGTGAAGGCCTACGTCCATTCAGAAAATGTTACAGTTCATGTCATTTAGCAGAGGACCAAGCTGTGGTGTCGTATTGACGTTTTTATGAATCAGCCCATTGTTATTGGGACGACTTTCAGACCTGTTTCACTGGAGCGAAACTCAACGGGAAGTTATTCTTTTTATCTCAAGTGTATTATTATTTTGTTCTTAGTTGATTGATCACTTGAGTTGTTTATTTCTTAATTTTACTATTGAGTTGATTGAGAAAATCCTCTGTTGAGGTTAGTACGAGGCGGTCGTACTATTGGGTGTGAAATTCTTTCACGGGAAGTGAGGTTGAGTGATAGTGTCAAGGGTTGAGTGGTGTCGGCTCAGTAAAGCCTTAAGTAATTCTATTGTACTTCGTGAAAGTGATTAAGCTGGGTGAGGGCCTCGCAGACGTAGGCAAAGAGTGCCGAACTGCGTTATCAAATTTCGGTGTTTCTTTTATTTTGATTTAGCTTGTTTTTTATTTTTTTTTGGTGGCAAAGAAATTTGTGGCCCGTTTGCGAATTAATTAAGCCCCTTCGGTTTTTCAGAACATTTGCGTGGATTGGATAACTCTGTTGTTAAGGTTAACGATACTGAGCCTCTTGTTGCATCAATGATAAGCTTGTGAAGATTGATGGGAACTTGATAATTCGTTCAGTTTTGGCAAGTGAGAAGGCTATGGCTTCTGCTGAGGCCCCTGAAATGAAAACTAAGGAGGATGTTCCGATCATCCCAAAAGATTTGTCTTTGGCACTGGCTATCCCTAATGGTGGAGTAATAGAGGTATCCCTGATGCTGAAAGATATGGAGCCAGACATTCTCGGCATACTTCGCAGGACCATTTGAAGTCATCTGCTGCTCATGGAAAACTGCAGCAGTGGTTCCATAAGGGCCTTGCAGGTAATTTCTACTCTGTTGTGATGTCAATTTTATGGAGTCCAGTGGCTCGATGCTGTAGGCTGTTAAGATTGGTGCTCGTGATGTCTTATTTGATAGTGGAATTGGGGCAAACAAATGCCTAGCTTAAGGGAAGTTAATCAATTAGGGTAATACTTCTTACACATTAATGTTAGCTTATTTTTGAAAAAATTTAAGATTGCTTAGATGAAAGCAAAAGAAGAATTAGACGTTTTCTATGAGTATTGCAGCTTATACCAATATAGATCGAACTTTTCTTTTAAAAATTTTTAGTTGAAGTTCTTTGGTACTTCGGAACAGCAAGGGGATTGGCTGAATATATTTGAAGAAATTTTAATTGAATACTCTTGTATTCCAATTCAAGTTTTCATATGTTGACTACTCTTGTATTCAATATAAAGAGGGTTGTTAAACAGCTATGTGGCCTACAAAAAATAAAAAATGAGCAGTTTGAGCTGATGATTCTTTTCGCTTGTTCTTGACTGCTGTTAATGCGAGCAAAGAATACAAAATGCAGAGTTTGGTAACAAGTTTTGTGGATATTAAAACTGGAGTTAACTTTGCAGAAATATTCTTCTCTTCAGGGCCGATGTTGAATTCTGGTATGTGCAGTGAGGTGTTTCAGTTTGACACATCGCCATTTCCAGGAGCCGTTGTTGCTGCTTCATCAGCGATCAACAGAGGAGCAGAGAAGCAGCAAAATGCCACTGATATCAACAAAGGAAATCATAGAAGGACATTACGAGGTCTTCCACTACATAATTCGAGTTCTGACTTCAATATTACGGGAGAACAGGTTGGAAGTAGTTCTCACAATGAAAACTTGCAAAGCAATAAATCCGCAGCTTCAGTGGTTGTCTCTGTACTTTCTGATCCCAGAGAGGCTGGCGATAGTGAAGTTGATGGCATGATAAGACCAAAGTCTCTTTCAAGGGTTTTTGTTGTCGTGCTTTTAGACAGTGTTAAGTATGTTACTTACTCATGTGTCCTTCCTCGTTCTGGCCCTCATCTTGTGACTACTTGAGATTTGGAAGCAGTGGGAGTTGAAAACCAAATGCAGCTCCCAGCTTTGTATATAACAAAATAACTTAATAGTTTTTAACTACAGTCTGTTACCTCCATATTTTCTTTTAACAGTTGCCATCGTCAGCTGGCCTGGTCAGAACATAATGTCCTTCAGTTGAGGCTTAGAAGCATCATCTACTGTAGATACTACAGTTTGGTTGGCAATGATTAACCATTCATGCAAAATTGTTGTCCATTTATGTGGCTATGATTGATGCTTAAAGTTGAGTATGGTGGTCTTGATTTGGTTTCTTATCAACATTTCTCTGCGTGGGTTTATGTGGAATCTACAAATGATTATGAATTTATAATGTTATTTATCGAAGATGCACATGGGTATCACTATGAATCGTATAACAGACTAATTATATGTATGTATGGATTTGCGCTTTGACGTCTATAGACAAACAGCAATAACAGAGTAGGAGGAGGAGGAGAGGCTATTGATAATTACAGATGCTGTGGGGCTCGTTCTGACTGATGTTGGTTACTGAGATTTAGTTGGCCCTGAGCTTCGAACTTATGGAAGTTGGTGGACTCATTCTGGAAATTTGAGTAATGCAAAGTCTCCTCCTAAGTTCAGAACAGCTACGGCGTAGGTAACGTAACTTCCAGTCCATATCAGATCCTCTTTGTTCTTCAGTTTTTAGGGTTGGACAAAGGATGCCAGATAAATAAGGAACGTTACCCTCCCAAAGCGTTCTTTGGTTCGTTACCCTTTTACTCCAATTGTAGCAGTCTTGAATGAACGGTAGGTACCGGGTAACTTTAAAGGTGGTCCCCATACTCAAACTCTAAAACTACTACTTTAGTAGCTAACCCCGCAGCAACTGATTTATTGAAACCTTGAATCCCGATATATCCAATTTCAAGTTATAAAAATATTGTATTTACTCTAGTGGCCTATTCCAAGTAAATCATACCCTCGTGAGTCCCCCTTGAGTCTTTACTAAATTAATGTCGTCTTGTCACCTATACTTTAAAGCTAAATTGACAAACATATTGCTTATTAAGGTTTAGCTCACCTTTACGAGCGATAGGTGATTTATTGGTCATTATACGATCTTTGTTCGGATTAACAAATAATTCGAAATGCCTCTCCAATCTGTCGAGCGACTTTACTCTTCTCCTTTTTTATTTTTAAAACAGGTCCGAGTCAAATCTCAATTTAATCCTTTATTTATTGCGTTAGGTTGCCAATTTATGTTGTGAAATGGTGCACA
The DNA here is from genome assembly GCA_025629805.1 of Erythroxylum baracoense. NCBI lineage: Eukaryota > Viridiplantae > Streptophyta > Magnoliopsida > Malpighiales > Erythroxylaceae > Erythroxylum > Erythroxylum baracoense. The sequence continues at coordinate 11,350 of JAOTAY010020391.1, forward strand.
ATGATCAAAACCATGCTGAAAATATCATCCTTTGCACGGATTGACTACTTGTGGGGATAACTTCTTTAGACAAGCCCTTCCTAGAAGGATTTGAGAGGGTAACGAACTAAAGAAAAGCCCTCCCGCAAGGGTGGGTGGAAGATGGTTTATGATGGAGCATTTTATACTGCCGTGGAAGTGAACTGTAAATGAGTACACAGAGTTCATTTATGGGAAATGAGGGAATCATTCATAAATGGGGGACTACAGTCCTCTGTCACTCGATCAAATAACAGTTATATGGACTTGACGATAAGGACAAAGTGGCATGGATTATTTCTCAAGGTACTATTTTAGGAACAAATTAAGTTTTAATATATATTCATAAGAGTTTACTGACCAAATAAATTATGGTTTATAACCCTTTTTTCATAATAATATCAAGAATTATGAAATTATGAAATAAAAAATCACTCTAGTAATTTTATTTTAAATATTAGGTAATTGAAGAAGTATATCTTTATAATTGAAACTTTATTTCTTAATTAATAGTTACAATGGCCTTTCACGTTATATAAATATCAGATGTAGATTAACCAAATGTTATTCACACGATGATTTAACTTGTCTCTTAAACTTAAAAATAAAGAGTTAAATCTGACTAAAATTATTATAATTATCTTCAATTATTGTTAATTTAAGTTATATTTATTTAATTGAAATATAGTTTAAAAGTAGAGTTAAATCATTTAGTTTAAATTGAAATATAATAGAATAAAATTTTAAAAAACTGAAAATTAAATAAATGTAATATTTTATAATATGACATTTATTGTTATTGTAATAATTAATTTTTTAGGATAAATTAAATTTATATTAATAATATTTAATTAATTTTAATTTTATATGTATTTTTATTGTATATATTTGGTTATTATTTTTAAATAAAATAAAAAAACTCAAAAAATAAATAATTTGTAGAATGAAATTTTTTTAATTAATTAAACTGTGAGAGAAGGTTAAACTTTTCAAAAAAAGGAAATGTATAATTTATTAAAAGTTGAAGTTGCCTGGTTTAAGGAAAGTGGTTCTGGTTGTTTTGGTTATTATCACTGATTTCGGTCCGACGTCGTCTCAGGGACCAAGAAACAGGGGGGCCTCTGGTTCGGGTGTGTCCGAGTCGACGAATCCGAATTCGCCTGACTCAAGCAATTTCTTGGTGGATCAGATTCATCAGAAGCTTAAAGTCGAGGAATTGAGTACGGGTAAAAAGAGCAGCGTTTTGAAGAGGAAAAAAGAGGAAGAGATCAGTGAGGAGCACAGGAATCAGAAGTCGAAATTTGACATGAACGCAGACAATC
>JAOTAY010020392.1:0-12688 GCA_025629805.1 Erythroxylum baracoense
ATCAGATCGACACGCATCACAAATGCATGCCTTCATGTCAAAATGCTATTATGACGTTCCAACCAAGCAGTTTAATACAAAAACATAACTTAGCTGAGTAACTGGATCGACATTCATCACCAATGTTTGCCTCCGCGTAAAAAGACTAAGTCTATGTCTACAAAAATTAATTAAAAAAAGTTGTTGTGTTTCTATTAAGAACCTACCAAACTTGTAATAACTTGACTTTTTATGAAAACATAATTAGGACTAGTTATAGAGTTTGAATGACCAAAGAATTATTAATGTGTGTGTGCAATTGAACAGGAATAATTTAACATTTGAGCCTTGATTAATATGTATGTTTAGGCTAGAGCTCCTAAATGTAGATTTTGTATGTTAATGATTTGGAGTAACTTGAATGATTGTGTTTTAAATTAAATTTATTTCATAAAATTGAAGTCATTGTCTCATTATTGTATTATGTGCTGTGCGATATTTTTGTGTTTGTTTGTTTTGTTTGATTGAGGACAAGAAAACATATAAGTGTGGGGATGTTGATAGGTATGAAATGCATCGTGTTTTAAGGTATAGTTTGATATGTGTTTACGTGTTTATTCGATTGTTTAATATGTGATTATGGTAAAATGGTGTTAATTTTTGAATTATTTAAGTGTTTTATAGGTTAGTACAAGCTTTTAAGCTTAATTATTATGTTTTTAAGATACCTTGATGTGTTTGTTAGTATTTCAAGGTCAACATCGAAGAACGAAGAAGTTTCGGAGACATTTGGGCCGAAACAACGGACCACGATCATGGCACAATGGGCCACAATCGTGACAGAAGCTTGGGACTTAAGCCATGATCATGGCCTGCTTGCCATGATTATGATAGAAGCATTAGATGTTGGCCATGATCGCGGTCTACGTCGGGCAGACATGGAACCACTTCTAAACTTCGCATTTTGAGGGATTTTTTGGACCTTTCGAACCCCAAAAGAACCCTAGTTCAACCTTAAACACCAAAAAGCATAAATAGAACAATAAGAACAGAAAGTGGCAAACTTTACATTCAACCACTTTTGGAAACCCTAAAGAGGAGAAAAAGAAGAGAGAGAGAGAAGAAAAAGAGGAAGAAGGAGGAAGAAGCAGTGGATCCTGACACTGCTGCTCCCCGAATCAGGTAGTATATCAATGCCTCTGCCTTCCCGATTTATCCAACCTAAGCTCCATTTTCTCTTCATATCCTTTTTCATTTAAATTTTTAAAGTTGAGATGGATTGTATGGAAGTGGATTTCTGGTTGTTTATAATATTCTAAACTCTCCTTCGGGATTTTACTTTGAGTTAATGTTGATTTAGTTATTTTCGTGTTTATTGGTTTGGGTGCTATGATTGATTAATGTATTTACATGTTTCGGGAACAAATTGAGAGGGTGAGCCGGATAAAAATGATTAAATCAAATTAATAAGAGTTAGGCGATCTAATTGACCACTTAATCAATCTAGTCGGTAATTTCATAGAGAGAAATCCCGTACAAGACCTGATTGTTTATTAGAGAGCTTTAGAACTAATTAGAATTTTGAGTAATTTGTGAATTGAGAGATTGCAAGTTCCATAATTCGATTAGGGTTTACAATTTAGGGTTTAATGGTTATAATTCGAGAGAGAGTAATCAACCCTATAACCATTTATAACCGACATCCTATAAACACATAAATGGTTATATTAGAATTAATGATAGGAAAAATCTCCTCTCTCATAACTTGATTAACTCTCTTGATGGATTTCCATTGTGACCTATGTGACTACTCAGTTTAATTTTGTTTGTTGAAATTTTGCTTTACAATTCTTGAATTAATTTCTCGTATTTACTTTCCATGTTTAATTGTGCAGTTTTTATTTCTTTTTGTTCTTTTCTCTAAGCCTTAGATGACTTAGGATCAGGCTAGCACCCTCCTCGTGGGATTGACCCTTCAATACTACAAAGTACGCATGTGCTTACAGTTATTAAGAGTTTTATAAATTGTAAAACTTGCTCAATAAGGTTATTAAGCCTCTTACATTCTATAGTGCTAACTTCATTACTTCTTTTTACCTAGTTTTTTCCTCTTGGTTTTTATACCTACACTAGGCGAAACTACTTCAGTGCTCTTCTTGGTACTTAATGTTTCTCCTTTCTTCATAATAGGAGTTCTAGCTGCTTCTTCTTTGCCTTGCTTCTTGTCTTCCATAACCTACTTACCTTTCTCTAGAGTATTATTTCCTTTCCCATCTTAGAGTTAACTATTTTTTCATTGATGTGTTCCCTCCTTTATTAATCCTCTTCATCATAAATTATTCACTAGCATTGAAATGATCTGGCCTAATAGGGAAATCCCAATTCATTTGGCCTTTTGATACTGGGTTCTCTACCATTGTTGGTTCCATCCTCTGTTATCATTTTCTCCTCATAGTTCTCTTTTTTACTCTAGATCTATTTCTCCTCTTCACTTTTTTGTCTCCAGATATATGTTACCTTTATTAAATTTTCTTCAAAGGTTCCATCTTCCTTTAATCTCATAATTTTAAGGGGCTCAGATAGCTTATTGGTAATATCCACATCTATACAGACCTTTGCAAACCGTATTCTCTTCATCATAGCTATATTTTTATCCACCCCCAAGGGCTTCCCTATTTTGCTTGCTCTGTGGCTCATTCCCTCAGTAGACTAGTACTTTAAGGGATCTATGTGGAAGTTCACCCATAGAGGGATGATTTCCAGCTTGCTCCTATTCAATGTGAGTTTAGGATGCTCTTTTTTAAGCAAGATTGGATGTCCTAGCACTTATCATGTCCTGCATCTATTTTTCTTTAAGCATTCTCCTTTATATTGAATTTAAAAATAAATAACTCATCCTCATTAACCATCATATTAACTAGTACCATATTCCTCTGAGCTGATAATGCCCATTTCTACACTATTGGGAAAGCCAGTCTTTTCCTTAGAAAGAAGCCAAACAAGGAGATGTTCCATTTCCTTACTCCCTGTTATAGCATTTCTATTGGTGCCTGGATAGGTTTCTTCATTCTTTAACTCTATGTATCTAAGCTTCACAAGGTTGCCTGAGCCTCCTATTACTGAGATCTAAGTTGTCTTCCCCTTACTAGGTTCCTAATATCTCGTTTTTGAAGTTCCTTTTAGGTAAGAGAATTTAGTGAATTTGTTTATGGAGGTAGGTATTATTATAGATGGGGTGGCTTTTGGGTTGGTTTGAGTGCCTAGCTTAGGTTCATCTTTGTCTATGTCCATAAAAGTTACAGTTTTGTTAAGCTTATATTTTTAAAAGGTTTGGTTTATAGGTAATTAGAGGGTGATAGGTTAGCTTTTGGAGAAAGGGGGCAAGGTTAACTTAGAATCAAGGATAGTTATTATGTTAGTTAGGAGAAGAAGAGGTTACCTCTAAAATATTTGATGCCATAATACACTACCTTGAATATGACGATGCTTGTTACTTTATTAGTATAAGTGATTTTGCAGTTCCAGACATTATGCAAGATTTTTCTTAAAAGAAGCATTGAAATTGTCAATTATTTAAGGTGAGGAGGAAGATGGGGATAACCCCAAAAAGAAATGACAAGCAGTCAATGAATATTGAGGTAGAAAGAGTTTTAAGAGATTGACAGAAGTAAATAGAAGAGTTTAAAACCCTCCATCGTAGAACTACTAAAGTAGGAGTTGAAAAAGCTACCTGATCATTTGGAATACACATTCCTTGAGAAGGATTTAAAACTAACTGTTATTATTGCATCAGCTCTAAAGGAAGAGCAAAAAGAAAAGTTTATAAATATGCTTAAGGATCATAAGAGTGCCATTACCTAGAAAATTTCAAACATTAAAGGAAACAACCCTTCTTTTTGCATTCACATGATGGAGGAGGATTTCAAGCCAATGGTAGAACCCCAGAGGTTGGTAAATCCTAATATGAAGGAAGTGGTAAAGGCAAAGGTAATTAAACTCCTAGATGTTGATGTGTTTTATCTTATTTTTTATAGTTATTAGGTAAGTCATGTTAAGGATGTACCAAAGAAAGGAGGAATGATGGTGGTACCTAATGAAAAGAATAAATTGACTCTTATGAGAACCGTTAATGGGTGCAGAGTGTGCATTAATTGTAGGAAGTTGAATGATGTTACTCGAAAAGACCAGTTCCCTTTACCTTTTAAAGGCTAAATGTTCGAGCAACTAGCCAGATACATGTGTTACTATTTCTTAGATGGACTTTTGGATAAGTTTTAGATCTTAATTACCCTAGAAGAATAGAAGAAAACAACATTCTTATGTCTATACGATATTTTAGCTTATAGGAGGATGCCCTTTAGATTGTGCAATACACCTGCTACATTTCAAAGATACATGATGGCCATATTTGATGATCTAATTAAGGATATAATGAAGGTATTTATGGATGATTTTTATGTTTTTGGTGATTTTTTTGATTTATGACTTAATATTTTTTTAAAAAGTAAAATCTTGTAAATATATTATAAATACAGTTAGTAAATTATAAAAGGATCATAGGATAGTTCATCTCCATACTTTCAACAACTACTCTCCATTCTCTACGCTTTTGATTACTGAAACACTATGAAAATGAGATAATATAGAGTATGAAAACCAAAGTTTCTAAATTCTCCATGAAGACTCCTGAAAGTTATGATTTGCACTATCTTTTATGGTTTAATTTGTTATGTATTTAGTGTTAATTTGAGTGTTGAATATGTATTTATGTTTTAACTATGTTAGTTTATATGTTTAAGTATTTTTATGGGTTAGTATGAGTCTTTGAGCTTAAATGTTATGTGTTTGAGGTACCTTGATGTGTTTGTTAGTGTTTCAAGGTAAATGGAGATGAACGGAGAAATTTCGAAGAGTTTTAGGCCAAAACTATGGCCCACATTCATGGCACAATAGACTACAATAGTGATAAAAAAAATGAGCTAACAAGAACTAGGCCGTGATCGTGCAATTTGGGCCACGATTATGATAGAAAGGGTTAGACATTGGCCATGATTGTGGCAGGCAAGGCAATGATCGTGGCTTGTGTCAGACAGTCACAAAAACAGCTGAAACAGTTAAGTTTCGCAGGATTCAGACCTTTTCGACCCCGAATTAACCCTAGGGCTTTTAAGATATAAATAGAACATTAAAGAATAGAAGAAGCAACCTTGGAAGCTTTTTTGCATCAGACAATTACGAAACCTTAGAGAGCATATCGAGAGATTTGAGGAAGGAGACGAAGGAAAAGAGACACGGAGAAAAAGCTTAACGCGAAGTACTTTCAAGAATAGATGGTTTCTCACAGTCGTTGCCTCCACGAGTCCGTTTAGACAGTATTTTCTATTTTTATTTCAATTTTATTGATGTACAAAATTGGGATAAATTTTGAGAATAGTTGTCGTTGAATGACAATTTTTGTCTAAACTCACCTTCCGGATTTTGATTATTGATATTAATGAAGTTTGATTTATTTTGTTTTCATTGAGTTATTTGTGATTCAGTATCTGTGCTTAATAATTCGGTAATAAACTGAGAGCATGAACTGAGTGAATATCATCAAATTAGGCTAAAGAGAGTTAGGTAGTTTGATAGATAAGAATTGAATCAAACCAGTGAAATCGTGTAACGAGAGATCGAGCGTAGGTTTTCGGTAGGTTATTAGACAAATTCAGAGCTAATTTAGGTTTTGGGTAAATTGGAAATTGAGAGATTACAATTTCATAATTTAAATTAGGTATTATAAATTAGGGATAAAGATTATAACTCGAGGGAAAGTAATCCACCCTAGGACCGTCTAGACCCAGTAATTTGATAATTACATAATTGATTAGATTTTCATTAATCTCAGATTAAAATCCCCTTTCTCTTAATTGGTAGTTTCTAGGTTGATTCTAGATTGGGTTATGCAAAATTGCTATTTTGTTTATATTTTATGAGTTCAATTCTGGATATTGATTGTTTGATTGGTTAATTTCTACATTGGTTGTTCATTTTGAGTCATTGCAAAATTTAGTCAAGCCTTAGATTTTAGGATTAGATTAACCCTCCTAGTGGGATCGATACCTTAGGCGCTACGTGAACGACTTGTGAACTTGCGAAAATATCAAGTTTATAAATATTAAAAAATTTTATAGTGTAACACCCTGATCAAGTTTTTGGCACCATTGCTAGTTAGTTTAGTTCTTTAGTCTAAGGCTTTTTCACTATCTTTTGTATTAAAAAAAGGGCATAAAGTATATGACACATCAACTTGGATATCACAAGACAACAATGGGGAATCCTAAGAGTTAAACGCTAAAAAGAGATGAAAAGGACGATGGTGAAGGAAATACATCATAGAGAGCGATGGACCCTTAAGGACATCATGAACCCACAGCTCAATACCTATCATTAAGGGATTATACGACCGCTGGTGCAAGTGAATACATTCGAGATCAAACCATCACTGCTAAACATATTGTGAACCAATGTGTAATTCTACATATACGTTCGAGATCAAACCATCACTGCTAAACATATTGCAAACCAATGTGTAATTATACAGATTAGCCAATGAGGATCCTAATACTCATTTAGCTAATTTCTTAGAAATTTGCGATACCTTCTAATATATTGGGATGTTAGAGGATGCTGTTAGGAGTAGGCTCTTTCCCTTTACACTTAGGGATCAAGCCAAGGGCTGGTGTAATTGTCTCCACCTAGTAAACATCACAACTTAGGAGTAGCTGGTGCGAGTTTTTCTAGATAAGTATTCCCCTCTAAACAAAACAACGACTAATCAAGGAAATTATCAATTTCCAGTAAAATGACAGGGAGTCTTTATATAAAGCATGGGAGCGATATAAGGAGTTGCAAAGGAGTTGTCCTCATCATAACCTACCTAACGAATTCCTATTTCAAACCTTCTACACTAGAGTTAATCATCCACAAAAAGCACCATAGATGCAGCTACTAAAAGATCATTCATGAGGAAAATAGTTGAAGTAATACATGATTTGTTGGAAGACATGTTATACACTATTTGTCTTTGGACATCTGAACAAAGTAGAAAGCAGTCAACCTTTTAGGACCTAGGAGGGATGATTGTTGCTGCAAACTCAATGACAGCATTGTAGGCTGAGATTGATAACCTAACCAAGAAATTGAACAACCTAAAAGCCACCTCTTCCTCTTCAGTCACAGTAATGCAGCAAGAATGTGAGTCACGTGGATAAGAGAGTTATATCACAACTGATTGCTTCTTAGAGGAAAACAATAATGTGGAGCAATTTAACTTTAATGGAGCACAAGTTGGTCAGGGAGATAGCAATCTTTATTCCAGCACATACCAGTTAGGGTGGTATAACCACCCAAATTTTCATTGTTTTAATGATACTGAGATTCAGTTTAAAAATCAAGGGTCACATGGATATCAACAGGATAAATACAATAACTATGATTCCAAACTGGACAAGATCATGGACAAGCTCATAAGTATGGATGAGGCCCAGAAGAGGTTAGAAGAGCAGATTGACCAAGTAACAAGGACTCATGCCTCTTCTATTCTTAGCCTAGAGGTTTAAGTGGAACAGCTTGCCAATGTGTTATCTACAAAAAGTGTGGGAAGTTTTTCAAGCAACATGGAAGTATATCTAAGAGAACAAGTTAAGGCTATCACACTTAGGAGTGGGAAAGAGTTAGAAGAACTAACAAATCGATCAGTTGAAACCCGCTCTGTGGAAAACTAAAAGAAGCAGAAAAAGGATGAATAAAAGAATGAGGACCTCCCTATGTTCCTCCTCCGCCTTACCCACTAAGAATTCAATTCATAAGAGTTGATGATGTCGAATCTTTAAAAAAGCATGAGGATAAAGAACAGTTGGCAACGAACATCGATTTTTAAGAAGCTATGTAAGTCTTTGTTTGTGAAGCAAAAGAAGAAGAAGAAAAGGTAGTGACTAAGAAAGAATAAGAGCAGCTCACCCTTTTACTAAACAAAATGCTAGACTTAATAGACAAGTCAGGGAGTTTCATTATTCCCTATTTTATTGACAGTTTGTTAGTAAAAAGGATATTACTGAAATTAATTAGTTTTCATAATTTTATCAATATTGTCTTTTTGATCATTTTACAATTTGTAGCTTACTAACAAGCTGCAAAATTAATTTTGAATGAAAAAGGTGGAAGCAAGCCGCTCATAATTGATCTTGGCTAAGTTTTAAAGGATGAAGGTCAAACTAATGACCATAAATTAGCATGTTTAATAGTTAGATCTAAATTATTGTGTAGTTAGGTTTGTTTTAAATTCTTAAAAAAGTTTGAATGATTTGAAACAGTTTAGATTGCTAATTCTTTTGCTCTCTTAAATCACTTATAAGATAGGGAAATAGTCTCGATGTCAAGCGAATTTGGTCTTAACACTATCACCATCAACACCTCTATCACCATAAACGGTTTCGTGTTCTAACCCTTTTCTTTTTATTTTTGTTAGTATTTTATTCTTATGTTTTTCGTATATTGTGTTTTATTTCCCTTGGTGTGTTTGTGTATCTTTCTCGCATTGAGAACAATGAGTTGTTTAAGTTTAGGGAGGGTTATGTGTTTTTACTTTGAGTGTGAATTTTGCATTTTGTATGATAGTTTGTTTAGGTTGCATTGTGTGAATTGTTTGAATGTGTCGAGTGAATTTTTTTTAATTTTAAACATAGTCGAATAGGTTGCAAATAATCATTAGCCCGTAAAATTAGTAAATTAGGGATCTTTGGATAAATATACAGCTTAATTAGGATTTAATATAAATTTAGCACCCTCTAGATTGTTACAATCATTTATAATTTGAGGCCTTTCAACTTAAATAGCGTAACTAGTATTTTTCATGGACATGAGTAGCATAAACAACAAGGTAGGCAATAAAATAAATAAAAAATTATGTTAAATAAATCACTATTCTGCTGACCTTCGAGTTGTGAATAGCTAGCAACTAGTTAAAAACATGATATAGCTGAGTAACCAGATCGACAAGCATCACAAATGTGTGTCTTCACGTCAAAAAGCTATAATAACGTTTCAGCCAAGTTGTTTAATAAAAATAACTTAGTTAAGTAACTAAATTGACATTCATCACCAATGTTTTCCTCCAAGTAAAAGACTAAGTCCTTGCTGAAATAAATAAATGAAAAAAAGTGTTCTTAATAAAAACCTACTATAGTTGTAATGAGGTTGACCTTTCATAAAAATATACTTAGGAACAGTTACAGAGTCTGAACGACCAAAGAATTATTAATATGTGTGTACAATTAGAAAGGGTAAATAAATTAACACTTAGATCTCGATTAATTTGTATATTTCATTCAAAGCCCTTAGACTCAGATTTTGCATGTTAATGATTAAATATAACTTATATGACCGTGTTTAAGATTAAATTTATTTTATGAAGTTGAAGCCATTGTCTCATAATTGCATTGTGTGTCGTGTGTTGAGTATGTGTTTGTTGTTTTGTTTGCTTGAAGACAATCAAACGTTTAAGTGTGGGGATGTTGATAGTTGTGATTTGCATTATGTTTTAGGATTAATTTGTTATGTATTTAGTGTTAATTTGAGTGTTGAATGTGTATTTATGTTTTAATTGTGTTAGTTTTTGTGTTTAACTGTTTTTATGAGTTAGTATGAGTCTTTGAGCTTAAATGTTATGTTTTTTAGGTACCTTGATGTGTTTGTTAGTGTTTCAGGGTAAACGACGAAGAATGAAGAAGTTTCGAAGAGTTTTAGGTTAAAACCATTGCCCACGAGATCGTGACAAAAAGAGGCGAGCCAACAAGAACCAGGCCACGATGGTGCACTTTGGGCAACGATCTTGGCCTGTGTCCGGCAGACGCGAAAACAACCGAACTAATCAAGTTTCGTAGGAATTTTCAGACCTTTTCGACCTCGAATCAACCCTAGGTCTTCCAAGATATAAATAGAACATTAAAGAACAGAAGAAGTAGCCTTGGAAGCTTTTTTGCATCAGACAATTACGAAACCTTAGAGAGTATATCGAGAGATTTGAGGATGGAGACGAAGGAAGAGAGACACGGAGAAGAAGCTTGACGCGAAGTACTTTCCAGAATAGATGGTTTCCTGTAGTCGTTGCCTCCACGAGTCTATTTCGACAGTATTTTCTATTTTTATTTCAATTTTATTGATGTACAGAATTGGGATAAATTTTGAGAATAGTTGTCGTTGAATGACGATTTTTGTCTAAACTCACCTTCAAGATTTTGATTATTGATATTAATGAAGTTTGATTTATTGTGTTTTCATTGAGTTATTTGTGATTCAGTATATGTGCTTAATAATTTGGTAATAAACTAAGAGGGTGAATCGAGTGAATATCATAAAATTGGGCTAAAGAGAGTTAGGTAGTTTGATAGATAAGAATTGAATCAAACCGGTGAAATCGTGTAATAAGAGATCGAGCATAGGTTTCCAGTAGCTTATTAGCCAAATTCATACTAATTTAGGTTTTGGATAAATTGGAAATCGAGAGATTACAATTTCATAATTTAAATTAGAGATTATAAATTAAGGTTAATGTAACAGCCCGGACTACCCCACTCACAGATATTGTCCACTTTGGACCTTAGTCTAGTCAAGCCCTCACGGTTTTACTCTTCCCTCCCTCTCGCTCGGAAAATTGCATCTATGAGGGAGAGGTTTCTATAGCCTTATAAGGCCTACTTCATTCCCCTCTCCAATCGATATGGGAATTTAACATTCCACCCCCTTAGAGGCCCAGCGTCCTCGCTGGCTCACAGGCCTGGATCCACCCCCTGGAGGCCCAACTCCCTTGTTAGCCCACAGGCCTAGATTCACCCCTTTGTAAGCCCAACGTCCTTACTGGCATACCGATTCGGGTATTGGCTCTGATACCATTTGTAACATCCTAGATCACCCACTCACAGATATTTTCCGCTTTGGGCCTTGGCCTAGCCAAGCCCTCAAGGTTTTGCTTTTTCTGCACACTCACTCAGGAAAACGCGTCTGTGAGGGAGAGTTATCCATAGCCTTATAAGGCCTACTTCATTCCCCTCTCCAATCGATATGGAAATCTAACATTCCACCCCCTTAGAGGCCTAGCATCCTTGTTAGCCCACAGGCTTATATCCACCCCCTTTGGAGGCCCAGGGTCCTCTAATACCATTGTAACAACCCTAGATCACATGCTCACAGATAAGGTCCACTTTGGACCTTAGCCCAACCAAGCCCTCACAATTTTGCTCTTCCTACACACTCGCTCGAGAAAACACGTCTGTAAGGGAGAGGTATCTATACCCTCATAAGTCGTACTTCGTTCCCCTCTTCAATCGATATGGGATCTCATATTCTACCCCCCTTAGAGGTTCAATGTCCTCGCTGGCCCACGGGCCTAAATCCACCCCCTTGGAGACTCAGCATCCTTGCTAGCACATAGGCCTAGATCTACCTCCCTTAGAGGCCCAGTGTCCTTACTGGCATGTCAATCCAGGTACTGGCTCTGATACCATTGTAACAGCCCTAAATCACCCCCTCACAGATATTGTCTGTTTTGGGCTTGGTCTAACTAAACTCTTAAGGTTTTGCTCTTCCCACACACTCGCTCGGGAAAACACGTCTGTGAAGAAGAGGTATCCATAGCCTTATAAGGCCTACTTCATTCCCCTCTCTAATCGATATGGGAATCTAACATTCCACCCCCTTGGAGGCGTAGAGTCTTTGCTAGCTCACAGGCTTGGATCCACCGCCCTTGGAGGCCCAGTGTCTTTGCTGGCCCATAGGCCTGGATCCACCCCTTTGGAGGCCCAACTTCCTTACTGGCATACCGATTCGAGTAATGGCTCTGATACCATTATAACAACCCTAAATCACCCACTCACAGATATTGTCCGCTTTGGGCCTTGGCCCAACCAAGCCCTCACAATTTTGCTCTTCCCGTACACTCACTCGGGAAAACACATCTGTAAAGGAGAGATATCCATACCCTTATAAGGCCTACTTTGTTTCCCTCTCCAATCGATATAGGAATCTAACATTCCACCCCTTGGAGGCCTAGCGTCCTCGATAGCCCACAAGCTTGGATCCACCCTCCTTGGAGGCCCAACGTCCTTGCTGGCCCACATACTTGGATCCACCCTCTTAGAGGCCCAATGTCTTTGCTAGGATATCGATCCAGGTACTGGCTCTGATACCATTGTAACAGCCCTAGATCACCCGCTTATAGATATTGTCCACTTTGGGCCTTGACCCAGCCAAGCCCTCACAGTTTTACCCTTCCCGCACACTCGCTTAGGAAAACGCATCTATGAGGGATAGGTATCTATAGCCTTATAAGGCCTACTTCGTTCCCCTCTCTAATCGATATGGGAATCTAACATTCTACCCCTTTGGAGGCTTAGCGTCGTTGCTAGCCCACAGGCTTGGATCCACCCCTTAGAGGCCCAACGTCCTTGCTGGTATACCGATCCGGGTACTGGCTCTAATACCATTGTTGTAGCCCTAGATCACCAACTCATAGATATTGTCCGCTTTAGGCCTTGGCCCAGCCAAGCCCTTACGATTTTGCTCTTCCCGCACACTCGCTCGGGAAAATGCATCTGTAAGGGAAAGGTATCCATACCCTTATAAGATGTACTTCATTCCCCTCTCTAACTGGTATGGGATCTCATATTCTACC
>JAOTAY010020393.1:0-12687 GCA_025629805.1 Erythroxylum baracoense
GTATACGACCAATTTTAACAATAGTATCTCATACTAATTAAGTTGTGGATTTAATTATTTTGAGTGGATTGTTGAGAAATCTAAGGAGAAGAAACAGAAATTTTCAAGTGGATTTCATGCAAATTCGAGTTTCTCTCCTTAAACTAGTCTATCTTTGTACAAAATTTTGCTTTTTGCTTCCTAAAACATTAATGTTTTCGAAATATGAACTGGTATGATTTCTATTTTCTAAAACACAAACTCATTATACGTGCTGTCAATAAATTGCTTACTCTTCATGGGTGCAGTTCTCCTCTCTGCGTCATTGTAATCTTCTCTCCACATCTTCCAATTCCTCAGGTTAAATACTAACAGGTGAATGGCCATTTTTGATTGTTTAACTTATTGTTCTGATATTGCTGTTTAATTTATCTGCGTCATTGTTTGATGGGTTATTTACTGAATTGTCATCAAGTGTAACTACTATTTCTTTAACCATGGAGCTACTCTTTCTCTTACCATCAATTCCCCATTGGTAAACTTTGATAAAAACACAGAAACCTCCACCACCCACCACGTATTAGATTGTCACACTACTTATGACTACTTCTCGTCGTCCTGTTCATTTTTCAGTTGTCATCTATGTAGACTAGGAAAATGTAAAGGTATCACCTTTGTTGCTTGAGTGTATATAAAGCAACTATATGCTTGTGGTTTTGAGTTGTAGTTTCTCGTAGAACTATTTTACCAACCTAGCTTTTAGTTAATCTTTACAGATGAGAAAAAGTAATGCAGAAAATAGTTGTTAAAACTTTGTTGCAGTTCTTCACTGCTTGTTAAAAACCTAGAAACTTCGTTAAAACCCCAAAAAATTGACAGACTTCTATAGCCCTTCGTCACTGTTTTTCTTTCGACCTTCATCAACCACTATGCACTAGATCATCAAACTACCCGTGACTGCTTCTCTTTGTCCTATTCACTTTTAATAGGTTGTCTCCGTTAAATTCAATTTCTCAAATCAAGTGCAATCTTATGTGATGCAACAAATGCAAGCATAATATAAAAATCGACATTATCATTTATGCAAAAGCTACTTAAGAGAAAAGATTGCCCAAAGGATGTGGAGGAAGGTGATTGGCAATTGTTGATTGAGAATAAATAGGAGACTCTAAAGTTTAAGGTAATTTTAAATTTTAAGTACTTTAACTTATTTTGTTAGTTGTTTTCTTTTATTAAAAATAAATTATTTATCAATCTATAGGAGCAAAGCGAAAGAAACATAAGTGATAGGGGAAATCAAGAGATGAAATCAGTTTTTAGTACAAAGTCGATTGTACAAACTGCATATGGGATGGTAAAGTAAAATTTTATTAATATAAAATTAAAATTATATTTTTCTTAAAAAAATAAGTTCTAATTAATCATTAATTTTCTTTGTCATTTCTTTTTCTTTTTTTAGAAAGATAAAGATTTTGATGAGTGGCCTGATGTTGTTAAAGTTTGGAAGGTATCGCGACAAAAGTTAAATGGAACTTGGTCTGTTTCAAATAGAGAAGAAATAATGGTATGAAAGTTATAGTCAAATTAGATTTTTTTTAAAAAATTTAAAATTACTTTACTAAATTTTCAATTTCTATCTAAATATACAGAATAAGCTTCAAGAAGAGGGAGAGAAAAATAAAGAAAAGATTTTGTCTGCGCCTCTACCACTCGTTGATCATTTCGGTCTTGTCCTAGAAAGAAAGTCAAGCTATTCACGCAGTTTAGGTGTTAAAGGGATAACATCTAAGTCTCGAGAAAAAAGTGAAATTCTAGCTGAAGCTGAGGCTGTAAACAAATATGCAAGTGATTTAGACGATGAAGTTGCAAGACTTACTGAAATCACAAAAGCACAAAATGAAAAGATCCAAGCTCAAAATGAGAAGATTCAAGCTCAAGATGCAGCTATTGTGAAGCAAGCCATAGAAATGAAACAAATTTCGATTGTTTTTGTACATTTGGCAAATACTAGAGTAATTCCTAGTTTGTTACTCAATTTTTCTGCCTTAATTGAAGATCCATCAAGTGCCACAACATCAAATACCCCAACTGCACATGTAAGTTTGTAAATTTATAAAATCTAAAATAGTTAGATTTTATATTATTATAAATTGTTATCATTATCATTATATTATTATAAATTGTTAATACTAAATTTAGAGCTTAATATTTTATAAAATAATTAACTTATTTTATTTTTATTTATTTTGTAGGAAACAAATCAACAGTGAACTTCATCCTGAATAATAGCCAGGAAATTTTACCTTAGAGAGTTTTAGCTTAAATTAGTACATAGTAGTTTGAGATAATTGTAATAAATAATTTTCTTGGACATTAAAATTTCAAATTTCCAATTTTATATATTGGAAATAAGAATTTTGTACATTTTGGTGATTTTTATATTTTTTATATATACTAATAATTTTTATTTGCTCGTCTGATAATATCTTGGCACTAAAAATCCATATCATTTGTGACAACCTCTATTTTATGGCCACCAATGCAAAAAAATTTATCGATTAAGTAACTAAATTGTTAAATTTAATAATATTATTTGTGACAAACAAGAACACATTAGTGATAAATTAATTGTAAGATATATTCTTTATTTAGTGACAACATTATTGTAACATATAACTTTCATACTTGTGACAAAATTTGTTAGACAATATAGTCACTAATGCAAATTTCTTTCACAGCTAATGTGATTTTGTTGATTAATTGATAGTTTTATTTGTGATAATAATAAACATGTTGGTGGCAATACCTTTTGTAAGAACTAATTTTCATTTTTGTGACGAAATGATGTTGACACTTTTTATTAAAATTTTAGTGACCAAGAAGTAATGGACACTGAAAAATATTATTAGTGACAAATATTTTGTCACTATTTATGATTATTTTAATGGTGAAAATGTTGTAACAATAAAATGAAGTATTATTACGACTTTATTCGTCACTACTTGTGTAACATCGAACTCTTTGAGCCCTTTTTGTATTGGTCTGTACTTGGTGATACTATTGTATATTGCCATATACATGATTGCATATGAGTTTGAAAATATATTTGAATCCTTTCAGTATTATCTTAGTGATATGTAATACTATATGCCCTTACATGAACTTGTTCATCGGTATGCAAAATCTTGGGAATTTCTGACATATAAGTTTTTAAGTGTGTAAAATCGATTCCATTGGATGGATATGGTCATGGTGGCCGATTTAAATGTGTTCTAATGCCTTAGAGGTGATTAAACATGATTTATAGACTCATTGGACACTTAGAAAGCTTAATTTAAAAAGTTGATGCACAGAAGGGACTTAAATGTAATATTTCAATTCTTGGAGGACCAATATGTAATTTTATAAAGTTAAGGGGCTTATTTATAATTTGTAAAAGTCTGAGGATCAAAATAAAAATAAAATTTTTGGTCATTCTCAAATTTAGGGCTTAATTCCAAATTTAGGAAAATTTGGAGGGTATAATGGTAATTTCACATAAACTAAAGGCAAAAGGGTAAATTCACCGTGTTTGGTCAAAGAAGAGTCAAAATTCTAGACCCTTCTTCACTTTATGGCCGTGCACCCCTTTATTTGGCATTAAACCACTTTGTTTTAATTAAAAGAGAGGAGAATAAAGGAGAAAAGAGGAGGTTGAGAGGGAAACATTCGGCCATCACCAAAATTTTCCAAGTTTTTTATTCTTCAATCCAAACCAACATTTCAAAGATCACCATCGTGACATAGCAGTCACGATTGTGACAGGCGCGAGACAAATGCAAGGATCTGCTTCCATTTGCAATTTTTGAGGGTTTTTTTAGACTTTTTGGCCTAGGTAAAACCTAGTTTTTACCCTAAAAGGAAAAAGAACTATAAAAGAACATAAGATGACCGTAATCAGGAGGGCCTCCATTTGCCATTTTGAGAAAGAGCACAAGGAAGTATGGACCTTTTAAGAGATTTTACTTCCTAAAATAAAAAATGGTAAGTAAACCCTTAAGAATATGGTTTAAAAAGAAAAATGAGACTAATAATCAAAGACATAAGTTTATTTAGGTAAATAAAAGAAATTTATGACTTTATGTTATAGAGAAGGAACAAAAGTTCGTGAATAATGAATACTCAAGGCACTTTTTTCTTGGTTATTCTCACAAAGCATATAAAGTGTTTAATAGGAATATTTTTGTTATTAAAGAGTTTATACATATTGGTTTTAATCTAACCACATTGCCTCCAAGAACGTCTTGAAGATGCTAATGTAGGATATAAAGAAATTAGTCCTTAAAGAGAATAAGAATGATTACTAAGACTTTTCAAAGGAGCCAATTTTTGAACCAAATGAGCAAGATAAGAAGGATGAGATGCTTCTAATAGATTGGAAATTCAAGAAGAATCATCTTCTAAATCATATTATAAGTGATATTTGGCAAAGGGTAATTATTAGTTCATGTTTTAGAAATATGTTACATCTGAAATTTATTTTTCAAATTGAATCTAAATCCTTAGTGATGAATGTTGGGTTTGCACTATAAATAAGGAATTGAACAATATTTAAAATGTAGTGTGGATGTTAGTATCTAGGAATTTAATAATCTTTAAGGCATAGTGTGGACCTTAGTATTTAGACTTTGAGATTATATATAAATTAAGGATATTAAGTTAAAATTTGATGGTGCACTACACCAACTGGCTAATAGTTTCACTAAAACAATAAATAAGGATAAATTTTGCATAATTAGAAGAGATGTGTGTACAATTGATGGGAATTTTATATGACAACGATACTCTTGTATATTCTAACTCATTCTTAATTAATATTTAATTGATTGATTATATGTTTTAATATTTTAATTTCAGTTTTTGGTTTGGTCGGTAAGTCTTCAAGTCATCCTAGTTAATCAATATCAATGTGTGGATGACTAGTGTTCTAAAAATCAATGAATTCCCACATCCAATGAGTTTGCGATAAGATTGGTGAATGAATGGTTGACCACAAGTTCCTAATGGTCGACCAATATAGAAATGATTAAAGCTTTCTACATTACACTCATAACATTGATTCTCCTTTATACTTCTTCATTCTTTCCAAATCCAAGGATTTTCAAACTTTTCAAAAGCATCTCAAAAGCACCATGAACTCATTCATGACTTTGATAAGCTCATTCAAGCCATAAACATAAAATCTCCTAACTTTGTTTAAAGGGTAAACCTTAGCCCCTTAAAATTAAGGCTTTTATAAAATTCTTGCTTTTGCTTCCTATTGATTCCTCAATCATATTGTATTCATATTTTTGCAGCTTATTATACACTTAATTCAATAAAATTGAACATAAAATTTTTAATTCCCAAATTACCATACATTAGGATTTAAATTAGGAATTTTCAAATTCTTGGAGCTTTGTCAAATTGATTTTTTATTAAAGCGATTAAGTTATTTGTAGAATCGATTGCTTAAATTTGTCATTAATTTTTTTAAATTTGTGTTATAGTCATATTTGACTATTGAAGATTAGGATTTTCTTGGGAATTGGGCTGATTCAACAATTACACCTGAAAATAATAGACCGGCCATAAAATAAAAAATAAAAAATTTATTGTCTTATTAGCAATCAAGTTATTGAAAATTTCGAACAAATCCCTAAATTCAAAACTACCCATTATCCAATAAAATTACTTAAAATTATGTAATTTTTTGGGTAATTGTTGAATAATTTTTGTAATTAAGATTGCATTTGATTTATTCTAACACTTAATTTTTGTTAACTTTATTATTTTTTATTTTAATTGAAAAAGGATCATTTCAAAACATTGAAAAATTTTGGAATTTTTCAAATTAGGAATCAGTCTAGGTCATTTTCATTAAATTGCATATTCTTTTCTTTATAAATTCTCTAAAAAATTTTAAGATTAATAACTTGATTAAATGATTAAATTTATCAATTTTGATACACTTCTTTCAAAATATCTTGATTTTTTAGTCTAACTTGTGTAACCTATTTTTTCATAGATTATTACGCAATACTAGTTTAAAATCGATTGAGAATGAAGATATTGATGCTGCACAAGCTTATTAAAGTGATTTTTCTGTGACTTTAAATCATTGGTACCCATACTCGTTTAGAACTTTTCTTAGCTAACTTCTTATCTCATTATCTAATGTTCTTCATCTATTCTCATGACTAGAACCAAAGGGTCCCTCAATCCTGTGTTTAAAGTACATATTAGAGGTGGAACTAACCCTAATCCTAGGACCTAAGCAAGATCCCCTACAATCTCGTAGGACTTAATACATTGCTTGGATAAATGATTTCTTTTAATGATTCCAAAAAAGGAGGAGCAATATTAGTGAAATTAGATTCAACGAAAGTAATGACATTCAAGAGGAGTGATTTTTCCTCATACTTAATGTAGTATTTTTATGCTCGTGTAAATTTATGTTATGTTTAAGTTAATTTATATGTTTGGACATTTGTTTTACACTTGATATTGAATATCTCTTTTTTTCTTGATATTGAATTATGTTTTATTCATGAATGAAAGGGGATCTAATCATTATCTTAATTATGAGATTAATTTTATCATTACTCTCTAATATCACAAATATTTTATCATCATCAAAAGGAGGGAGATTTTTTAACCAAGGGAAGTTTCAATCAATATTTTAATGATAATAACAAATATAAGTATTAGTAATAAATGTATTATTTTGATAAGAAGTAATATAAGAACATGATGTAGCCATAATTCAAGAAGATAATTCATGAAATTGATAAAGAAAAGACAAAGTTTTCAATCTTTGAAGTGAATATCGAGTCAGGAATAAAAGAAGATCAAGGCACATCAAGGTCATTCTATATAATATAATGATAATTGTAATCTTATTTAGTCACTTTGAGAATCTTAAAGGTTCAGCATACATAGCCACCTCTTCTTACTGCATTACACGAGTCTTTTCATTCATTATAAGGTAATAAGTATTTGTTTTTTAAAAAACTTCTTAATCTTTCAAATCCTCTTTAGGAGACATTTTGAAAGCTTTTAATTATAATTGTATCAACAAATTAAGTTGAATATTTTAATTTGTTAAAATCATGAATTTAGGGGGATTGGATGACTAATATATGTTGACAAGTTGTTTATATTGTTCGATTAGTATGGTGATGTCATCAACAAATGTCCCTTTAAGGGATATATTGGTCAATCAATATACAAAGAATAGTGAATATTGTGTATTGAATGCACATTAGTTGACTGGTATAACCTAGTGTTTTGAAACTAGCTAATGTAACGACTTGTTTTTAGCTCCAATAGCTAGTAAGGGTCCCAAAATCATACAATTACATTTTTTCTTATTAGTTTTTACATAGGAAAGTATATTTATGTCAGATACACATATCTCTAAGTTTTAGCAAGCATTTGAGCATTCTTCATCTTATATTTAAGTGACTGAGCCTATTTGGTTTTATCAAAATAATAATATGAGATATTTGAGCTAAAACCTTCAATTGGGTTTTATCTTTTGTACTTGGGAGTGTTTTAAGTGGCATTAAGGTTTCTCTTTACTATTAAGGAAGATTGTATAAGGTTATCGCTTTTCTAACAAAAAATTACACAAAAGTTATAATTCACCTTGAAACGAGGGTTGTAGTAGAATTATAAAAAAAGACTCTTGGGAATGGATGTAAGAAAAGGTTTTTTATTAAAACATTATAAATCATTTTATGTTTCTCTTCTCTTACCCTTTTTATATTATTTCTTAAGTGTACTGTTAAAATTTATTATTTTATATCATCTATTCTTCTTTTATAAATTATGCTCATTAGCATACTAAGATAATCAATAATTCAATTGAAATTTACCAACATCCAATTCATCCCCTCCAGGTGCCATTAGGGACTAACACAAACAAATTTCAATGTCTAGTTAATTTAGAGCTAATAAATTAAAATTCAAAGTTTACAATTATTTAAGTAATAATGAATTAAACTAAACTAACCCAAATTTCAAAATTTACAATTATTTAAGAAAATACTTAAAATTTTACAAAAAATGTTTAAATTATATTTAAAAGAACCCTTACAATGAAGAAATTAGGGTTAAAAAACAACATGTTGTTAAGAATTCCTTCTTTAAATGTTAACTCATTATTGTCACTAATTTTCATTTAAAAAGATATAAAAGTAATATATGCTTCAATTTATTAAGAATAATAATATTAAAGATACTAGATGTTCCAATCTATTGAGAATTTCAAGAAATTTACACAATACATGAACTTTGGACTTTTAACATTTGAATGAAAAACATGGCTATATGAACTCGCCTATTAACATGGCCATATAAAAAGTAGCATAATAATATGAACCTAATAAATTGATTAATATGGCCATAGTAAAATTTGTTTTTATGTGTGCTTCTTAAAATCAAACACGGCTATAAACATAAGCTTATTGTTAGGCATGTATAAAAAAAACACAGCTCATAAAATACCCATGTTCAAAGTTATGTGACATGCCTATGTTTTAAGCCATATGTTGAAAGTAAACCAAAGCCCATAATGGGCTAACAAAAACCATATTATTAGGTATGTAAAGAAAAACATGATATATAACACACTTATGTTCCAAGTCATGTGTGGTAAGCCAACTTGCCTATATACCTATAGCCCAACGTAGTCAATAAAACGGTGTATTATTAATATGTAAGCATGACCATGATAAGTAAAACCTTCACTTTAATACGAGAATATCATGATTAAGTACATTCAATATTATACCTTAATACATATGATACAATAATTCCATAAATTAAATACTACTATTACATATAAAAATATCATCGCTTATAACAACTAAGTTATACATTTACTTTAATATGAGAATATAATAATTGAGCATAAAATTCCATGCCTTAATATATACAATACCATAAATTCATACATACAATGTCACTCCTATTTGCAAAAAATATCATCGTTCATAATAAATAAGTAACATATTCACTTCAATATGAGAATATTATGATTGAGTATAAAATATATCATGCATCAATACATACAACACCACATCTTAATACATTCAATACCACTACTATGCATAAAAAGTGTCACCAATTATAATAAATAAAAATTTCACTTTAATATGAGAATACTATGATTGAGTACAAAAAGTATCATACCTTAATATAAACAATACTATGACTCCATACATTTAACACCACTCCTATATGTAGAAAATATCATTGCTTATAATAGATAAGTTACACCTTCACTTTAATATAAGAATTCCATGATTGAGTATATTCAATGTCATGCCTCCATACATACAATATCATAATTGCATATATTTAATAGCACTCTTGCGTGCAAAAAATAACATCACTCATAACATATAAGTAAAACCTTCACTTGAATATAAAAATATTATGAATAAGTACATTCAATATCATGCCTTAGTATATATGATACTATGTCATACAATTAATACCACTCCTATGTATAAAAAATACCACCGCTTAAAACAGATAAGTAACATCTTCACTTTAATATAAGTATCATGATTGAGTATAAAAAAGTATTGTGCCATGATATACATTATACCACAACCCTACGAATTCAATGTCACTCTTTTGTACAAAAGATACTATCGCTCATAATAGATAACTAACACCTTCACTTTAATATTAAAATACCATGAATGAGTTAAAAATGTTATGTCATGATCTGGAACAACATCGGATAAATAAGAACCGCCACATACCTGGGCTAAGGATACTCACGATACCCGTAACCCTGACTATACAAGGCTAACTGGATATCTTTAAAAACATTTCAGCAGCACAACGACTGTATTTTGAAAATCCTAAAATGAAAACACCTATAAATCCATGTCAAACGCACTTCTATATTCACATTAAAACTTTACCATAACTTTTGGACTTTGAAGTCCACTTAAGAGTAATTTCAACAATAGTACAAAATGTTCATACATATAGTCATTTACAAACCACAAGACAGACAAGAGTTAATTTACAAAATTATAAAGCATTTCAACATAATCATGAGCCACTATATAACAAAAGTACAAAATAGAGACTACCCACATGCAGTAATGCCCCAAATATATCAAAAGACTGCACGAATCACTTTAAATAGATCAGCAAGGTTTTTCTCTGTAGGAATCTTTACCACATTCACCTCACCACGTTGTATTTTATCTCTTATAAGATGATACTTTCTCTCAATGTGTTTGGTAGCTTTATGGTTCCGAGGTTTTTTAGAATTAACCACTACCCCACTATTATCACAATAAAGTGTAATTGACTTTTCTGCCTCAGGAACTACCTCCAAATCATTCAAGAACTTACAGAGCTAGACTACTTTTTTTCTGCTTTATAAGCAGCAACTTACTCAGCCTCCATACTCGAATCAAAAAGACAAGATTGCTTGATAGTCCTCCAGACTATGGCTCCACCTCCTAAAACAAATATAGAATCAGAAGTTGATTTCCTTGAATCAACATCTGATTGGAAATTAGAATTTGTATATCTTGTCGGAATAAGGTTACTTCTAAAGTAAACAAGCATTAAGTTCTTCATTCTACGAAGGTACTTTAGTATGCACTTAACCGCAGTCTAATGCTCCATTCCTGGATTGGAATGGAATTTACTTACTAGTCCCATTGCGTAACAGATATCTGACCTAGTGCAAAGCATAACATATATTAAACTTCCAACTGTCGAAGCATATGGAATGTTATGCATGCATTCGACCTCCTTTTGGGTCTTAGGTGCTTGCTCCTTTGAAAGTTTGATTCCATGTCCAGTAGGTGTGAAACCCCACTTAGAATCTTGCATGGCAAACTTATTGAGCATGTTCTCAATATAGGTTATTTGAGATAAGGCTATCAGTTTATTCTTACGATCCCTTATAAGTTTGATCCCTAGAACATAGCTAGCCTCTCCTAAATCCTTCATTGAGAACTATTCATTCAACCATCCCTTAACCGTAGATAACATTCCTACATCATTCCCAATGAGTAGAATATTATCGACATACAAGATTAGGAAAGTAACCTTGCCTTCTTGTATCCTTTTGTAGACACAAGGCTCACCTAGGTTTTGTATGAATACATAGGTTTTGATAGACTTATCAAAACTAATGTTCCAAGACCTAGATGCTTTCTTAAGTCCATAAATGGACCTCTGCAATTTCCATACCTTATGCTTATTACCTAGCTCAATGAATCCTTCTGGTTAGGCCATATAAATGGTCTCATCAAGATCCCCATTAAGAAATACAGTCTTGACGTCCATTTTCCATATTTCATAATTGAAATAGGCTGCTATAGCTAAAAGAATTCTGATGGATATAAGCATGGCAACTGCAGAAAAAATCTCCTCATAGTCTATACCCTCTTTTTCAGCATAGCCTTTAGCTACCAATCTAGCTTTAAAAGTCTTTACCTTTCCATCAGATCCTCTTTCTCTTTTGTAGATCCATTTACACCCTATGGCTTTTACATCTAGTGGTAAATCTACAAGGATCTAGACTTCATTGGTGTATATGGAATCTATTTCCGATTCCATCGCCTTGAGCCATTTTTCTGCATCAACATCATTAATAGCTTATGTATAAGTAATGGGATCTATTTCTTCTTAGTCCGAGATAGCAATTATGCCTTCTCCTAGACCTAGATACCTGTCTGGTTGTCTCACAACCCTACCACTACGTCTAGGCACGACTTAATGTTCAGGCTGCTCTTCTGATCAAACTCTTGAATGCATTTCAACATTTTGTTCTGCTATATCAAAATCAACTCTTAGTTTGGAAAAAATAGCTAACTCCTTTAGTACTACTTTACTTCTTCCTTTGTGATTTCTTACAAATTCTTCATCTAAGAAGGTCGCATTTGTCGACACAAATACCTTCTTGTCCTGAGGACTGTAAAAAAAATACCACCGTGTACCCTTAGGATATCTTACAAACAAACATACTTCTGATCTTGGTTCCATCTTTGTGGATTCAGGCCTTAGAATATGGGCTAGGCAACCCCAAGTCCTCAAGTGCCTCAATTAAGGCACTCGTCTAGTCCATAACTCCCTAGGTGTTTTAGGCACAAATTTTGATGGAGCAAAGTTAAGAAGATAAGTTACCGTGTGTATGGCATATCCCCAGAATGATTATGGAAGGCTAGCATAAGACATCATTGATATTACCATTTCTAATAGAGTCCTATTCCTCCTCTCAGCTACACCATTCTGTTGAGGTGTTTTGGAAGCTGACAAATTGGAAATAATTCCATTGTCAATTAGGAATTACTGGAACTCTCCAGATAAGTACTCACCACCTTGATCTAATCGAAGTTGTTTTAATGGCTTACCTAGCTGCTTCTCAGCTTTGGCTTTAAATTCTTTAAACCTTTCAAAAGACTCACTGTTGGCCCCCATAAATTTTTCGTTAAATTAAGCATAATAGTTTATGGAATAAGCATGAGATTTAAATTTTTTCCTTAAAGCAATTTTTGGGATCATGATAGAATCATTTTGGAGATCTATTGTTTATTGCAATGTGAGTAAGATTTTATTTCGCTAGTTAGTGAAATAAATGCATAAGAATAAATTGAGGGCATTTTTGGCATGTAACTTAAGTATCAAAAGAGCCTAAGCTTA
>JAOTAY010020394.1:0-12684 GCA_025629805.1 Erythroxylum baracoense
TTTGGCAACTCTTGTAAACGAAATGTTTCTGAATAAAAGTGGGCCCAAATTTGTGATTATTGATTTGCGCGTATTCGAAAAAAAAAGAAAAAAAAATACCGACTTTTGATTGTTTTAATGATGTAGCACACCACCCTCGCGAGACACGGACTCAGATATCACTATCGATATCGGGTTCGGGTTCAGCGGGAGTGGGGTGTTACAATATCATAATCGTTTTATAGTTTTTACCAATTAAGGTAACCCTAGTGTCTTTCTGGGGTTCAAAAATCTGAAATGTCCCTCGAAAACTCGAATATGAAAGTGACTATGCATCTGTCTACATGCGCGTAGGCCACGATCATCGTCCTTTGGTGCACAATCGCGGCCGGTTTATGGTTTTAGTGTTTTATATGATGTTTTAGGGTTTAATTTGTTGTGCATTTTGTGTTAAATTGAGCGTTGAGTATGCAATTAGGGCTTAATTAGATTAGTTTATGTGTTTAAGTGTTTTTATGGGTTAATTTGAATCTTTAAGCTTAAATTGTATATTTTTTAGGTTCCTTGATGTGTGTGCTAGTGTTGCAAAGTAAACAGGGAAGAACGGTGAAAATTTAAACCTACAGGCCACGATCATACACGTGGGCCACGATTGTGACAGAATTGAATCGATCTAGTAGAGTCGTGTAACGATAGATTGAGCACAGATTCTCGGTAGGTTAATAGACAACATTAAAACTAATTTAGGTTTTGGGCAAATTGCAAATTGAGAGATTCAAATTTCTATAATTTGAATTAGGGATTATTATTTAGGGTTAAGAACTATAAACTCGAGAGAGAGCAATTCACCTTAGGATCGTCTAGGCCCGTTAAATCGAAAATTTCATAATTATGTAGATTTTCTTTAATTTCGAATAGATTCCCCCTTTCTCTCAATTGATCGCTTCTAGGTTGAAATTCAAATTATTTGTGTGAGTTCACTTTTATTTGTTTTGTGGGTGCTTTCATTTCTAGTATTTGATTCTCGATTGATTTAGATTTCTGCAGTAATTGTTAAATTAGGTTTTGTGAACTTAGCTGCCATTGGATTTTACGATTAGTTCCCTTCCTCGTGGGATCGACACCTTAAGTACTACGCGAACGACCCATGCACTTGCAGAATTTACTGAGGTTATAAATAGTAAAACTTAGCACGTGCATAACCTTGCGAACAAGTTTTTGGCACCTTTATCGGGGAAGATACCTTAGTTCTATAGTTTAGGACATTAGTATAGTCATTACTTTTTGTTTTAGTGTTTCGTTAGTTTTACTTAGGAATCATGCTCTTACTTGAATACAAGAGTCACGAGGGTTCTAGTCACACAATTGAAACATCAGATTTAGATATAACTCGTTTAGAACAAACACTTAGGAAAGCTCGGCGAAAAGAAGAAGAAGAGATCGAGGAACGCAAAATGGCCAAGGAGTTCCAACTCAACATGGATCAAGAAATCAACCCTGGTAGGCAACAACAGAGGACCCTTATGGACTTTATGAGGCCAGGGTTCAATCCTGCGAACCAAAGAGTGGCTAGACCGCCTGTTTAAGCGGTCTCTTTTGAAATCAAGCCAGCCCTCCTGAATATGCTTCAACAAAACGTCCAATTCTATGGACTTGCAAATAAGGATCCGAATGCTCACATCGTGAGTTTTCTCGAGATCTGTGATATTTTTCGGTATCATCAAATGTCGGAAGATGCAGTGAAAATTAGGCTATTTCATTTTATGCTTAGGGATAGATCGAAGGGTTGGTATCATTCACTAAGCCTCGCTAACATCATAACATGGGACCAGCTACTGAGTACTTTCTTAGATAAATAGTTCCCACTAACAAAGAGCACCAAAATTATTAAGGAAATTACAAATTTCCAACAAGGTGATGGGGAGTCTATTTATGAAGCGTGGGAATGTTACAAGGATCTGCCGAGGAGATGCCCATACCACAATTTATCCAAGGAGTTCCTAGTATAGGCATTTTATAATGGAGTAAATCCACAGACTAGAGGTACCATCGATGCAGTGTCGGAAGGATCGTTAATGAGAAAGATGGTTGATGAAGCAGAGTAATTAATAGAGGAGATGGTCAGCAATAGCTGCTTATGGGCTAGTGAATGTAGTAGGCAGCCTACTAACTTTAGGGAGAAGAAGGGAGTTGTTGCTGTCTATCAGATGACGGAGATGCAAGTTAAGATCGACAACTTGACGCGATAACTTGATAATATGAAGGCATCGTCCTCAGTTATAGTAAAGATCGTGCAATTGAAGTGTGAACTATGCAACCAGTTGGATCATGATACGTTGGACTGTTTTTTAATGAGAGAAGACAACCCAGAGCAAGTTCATTATATGGGCGCTCAATTTGGACGTGGAGGGGGTAATGATCCCTACTCCAACACATATAACCCTAGATGGAAGAATCACCCAAACTTCTCCTGGTTTAATAACAACAATAGAGGGCAGTTTAAACCCCAAGGACAATCGAGCTTCCAACAGGACAAGACAATCTCGATGAATTCAAAATTGGACAAAATTTTAGAAAAGATAGGAGGAATGGAGGAAGCCCATAGGTGGCTTGAGAGTAAATTTGAGCAAGTCACAAAGAATTACGCTTCGTCCATCCATAATCTAGAAGTCCAAGTGGGGCAGCTTGCTTAAGCAATGTCAACTTGGAATGTTAGAACTGTTCCAAACAACACTAAGTCGAACTCGAAGGAGCATATCATGGTTGTAAGCTAGACTCAGGATGAGGAGCTAGAAGAGTTAGACAGAGGAGAAGGTCAAGTAGTCAAAGATGACCTTCCAAATGAGACTATGAGCAAATCGGTGCAAGTAACTCAATGGGTATTTTTGTACCAGCTTTTTACTTAGAAGGAATTATATGCTCGAAGGGTAGCAGGAACATTACAAGAAATTGAGCCAAAAAAAATTGAGGAAGTGACGAAACAAATACAATCTAAATTGAAATTATAAGAGTCCATCACAGAGAAGGGGAAGGAGCAAATACTGGAAGACAACCGCAATATAGTGAAGAAGGATAATCCGGGGGACTTTTTCATCCCCAAAAATATCAACAAGATAATTGTACATAGGGCAGTTACAGACTTAGATGAAAGTATAAATGCAATGCCCTACACTCTCAGTCTTAAAATAGGGTTACGAGAGTTAGTGCCCACAAAATTTTTGGTTAAGACAGCTGATAGGACTTCGCTGAGACTGATGGGAATCATACAAGATGTGCAGGTCAAGGTCAGTAATTTTATCTTTCCCACAGATTTCTATATTTTGGATATCAATAAAGATGAAGATACTCCGATGATTCTTGTCAACTATTTTTAGCCACTACGCGCTCAATGATTGATGTAGATGGGGGCAAACTAACTCTATGAGTAGGGAAGGACCAACTGACATTTAAGGTGGCTGTTAGAGAATACGGAGCTCCTTCAACTCTAGTGGATCATAACAAACCCAAACCTCAAGGAGAATGGGAAGACATTGAGAATCCTATAAATGCTTTCCGGAAGAAGCACTCGCGAAAAAGAAGGTCAGGCAAAGAAAATTCTAAGGAAGGTGGTAGTCGCAATATGGTAGCAAATATTCAGACTTTGAGATTAATAACGAAGCTATCATCAAATTAGTCATTCCAACCAAAGTGAGATTTATAAGGAGCATTGAGCTATCGACGTTAAAAGAAGCGCTACATGGGAGGCAACCCATGAAAAAATTAGTTTGTTGTTCAATCTTGTTAGACTAATTGAATTTTGTAGTTAGGTTCATGCTTATTTTGGTTCAATAAAAGAAAAAATGAATAGGAATTTGGAATCATGGGGAACAGTACGCAAGCGTATTAAAAGAAGCGAAGAAGAACTATGAACTAAGAGAAGAAAAGAATTTCGACAAGAAGGTCTTGGTGTCAGAATATAGGCACTGGCTATGACCGTGACTTGTTAGGTCACAATCATGGCTTACGATTGGGAATTCCTTCAGTGGTATGCCGCATGTCATGATTGTGGCCTGCGACTGTGCATAGAAAGGGAAGGACGCAAATTTTAAGTGACGACTTTACCATTTTACCCTTTTTACAACCTATTTATTAAATTCTTACTTAACTTTCACCTTCACCTTCATTTTTACTTTATCTTTCTAGAATTCCAACATTCAAACACTCCCACTTCTCTCTAAATTTTTGCAATCTCTAAATTGGTTCAAATTCAACCCAAACATGCCTCGTATTAAGTAATCGGCCTGACGGGAGCCTCACGGAGCATAATAAGTCACAAGATGGGGAAGACAAAATCGAGCAGCGGACTTTAGAGCTTCATTTCCCATTTACACCGAGGAAAAGGTATTCGCTTCCGTTCCCTTCATTCTAGGCAAATTGTTGTGCCTAAATACTTTGATTTTGATATATTAGATCAAATAGAAGTGATTAAGCAGATAGAAAACCTAGTTGAGAGAGTTTAGAGGGGCTAGTTTATACAGTTCCAATTCCCTGTGTATAAGGAACTTACTCTAGAGTTCTTTTCTTCCTTAACCTTTGACCCTTAGGAACACCAAGGAAATGTGGTTTAGATTGGGTGGGAGAGCAAATGAATTAACGGTCGAACTCTTATGTTAGATGCATGGATTTCCAGAATCCACCATCGTTGATCCAAATGAAGATTTCAGTGCCTCCCAATATTGACATGAGCTGACTAGAATTGAGCATTTTTACCTCAAAAATTTCCATAACAACATTATCCGGTCACATGAACACTTACTGTTGCACTAATTTATGTGCCAGCTGGTCTTTGACAAATTAGAGACCAACAACTATTCGACCAAGGAACTGTTCATACTGTAGTGCATAAATCATAGTATTTCGGTATGCACATCCACGCATGTGTTGACTGCTCTTGCTGCAGTTCCACGAAAGCAGAGCAACCATCTTGGAATAGGGTACTAGGTTTCGGCCATCGCAGAGAATTTTAGTGTGGATCGGAGGGGGTTGCATTTGCCTGAGTTCCTTGACCACCATCATCTATTTCGGACAGAGATCATTCACTCCACCAACATGAGCCTGTACGAAATAAATGAAAAGACACGTGTGCAGGCTAGGACGGGTCAGGCAAGCTTGAGCTCTGCGCTACCTAGGTAGGCACGAGAAGCATCAATGAGCAAGGAATCAGAAGAAAAGGAAAAAGAGGACCAACTCTGGGCAACAATTTAGATGCGATATCTGAAACCAAGAAAACATTAAAGGAAGTGGTGTGTACACAAAGACGCCAGTGCCGAGAAATCCACCGAGTTCATTAGTATTTCGAAGCTTAGGGTATTTAATTACCAACTCCCACACCATCACCACCTCCATCTCCTTAGGATCCAAATCTAACCCAAAATTTTTCTCCAATTTTATTTTGTTTTGTGTGCTTAATTTTCTTTTATTTTTATTTTTATTTTCATTTTATTTTTATTTTTAATTTTATCTGTTCTTTGTTATTTTAAGTTCCATTTTCACATTTTGTTTATATATGTATCGTGTGTGTTCCTTCTCACATTGAGGACAATATGTTGTTTAAGTGTGGGGAGGGATTCTGTGTTTTTCTTTTGTATGTGAATTTTGCATACGGTATGATGGTATTAGGTTGCATGGTCTGAAGTGTGTAAATATGTTAATGGCTTAGATTGAGTGAATTTTTTCTAATTTTGGACATGGTCTACTAGGTTGTGAACAATCATTAGCCTGCAAAATTAGTGAATTAGGGGGCCTTTGGGATAAATATACTGCCTAATTAGGACTTAGTGTAAATTTAGCACCCTATAGATTGTCACATTCATTCATAATTTGAGGCCTTTTAGGTTAAGTAGCTCTACTAGTATTTTCCATGGAAACAAATAGCTAAAAGCAACAAGGTAGAAAAAAGTTTAATAAATGTTTATTAACCCTATTCCGTTGGCCTTCGGGCTATGAATAGAGCTAGTAGCCAGTTGAAAACGTGATATAGCTGGGTAACCGAATCAACAAGCATCACAAATGTGTGCTTTCGCATAAAAAGGCTATAATGAATTTTCAACCAAGTTGTTAGTAAACGACTTAGTTCAGTAACTAGATCGACATTCATCACAAATGTTTGCTTTCGAGTAAAAGGCTAAGTCCTGGGTTTAAAATAAAAATAAAATAAAAATTGTGTGTTTAAATAAAAACCTACCGAACTTGTAATAGGCTTGAAGTTTCATGGAATTATACCTAGGAACAGTTACCAAGTCTAAGGGACTGAAAATTATTAATGTGTGCGCACAATTGAAAAGGGTAAATAGGTTAACACTTAGTCTTGAGTTAGTTGTATATTTAGTTCAAAGCCCCTAGACATATATTTGGCATGCTAATGATTTGACGTAATTCGAATTAGTATGTCCATGATTAAATTTAGTTAATGAAGATTAGAGCCATTGTCACACCATTGCATGGTGTGTTTGTTTTGTTAGCTGTTGTTGTTTTGTTTGCTTGAGGACAATAAAACGTTTAAGTGTGGGGATGTTGATAGTAGAGTTTTGTATGATGTTTTAGGGTTTAATTTGTTATGTATTTTGTGTTAAATTGAGTGTTGTGTATGCTTTTAAGACTTAATTAGATTAGTTTTTGTGTTTAAGTGTTTTTATGGGTTAGTTTTTGAGCTTAAATTGTATATTTTTTAAGTACCTTAATGTATGTGCTAGTGTTGCAGGGTAAACGGGGAAGAACGGTGAAGATTTAAAGATTTTCGAGTTAAAACATACAGGCCATGATTGTGCACATAGGCCACGATCATGCACATGGACCATGATCGTGACAGAAGATGAAGAGCCAGAGGTGGCCAGGTCACTATCGTGCACGAGGAGCCAAGATCGTGACAGAGAGCATCAAGTCAGGTCATGATCGTGACAAAAAGGAAAAATAGTCGGCCATGATCATGGCAGGCAGGGCCACAATCATGCCCTACGTTAGGCTGACACGAAAACTCAATTTTTTTAGTAATGTTTTAGACCATTTTGACCCCAAGTTTGACCTAAAGCTACTACTGAATAAATAGAACAATACCTAGTAGACTCCAGAGACATTAGAGAGCTGTAAAAATGTGAGCTTCTGTCAAAAATATGAGGGAAAACTCACGTAGAGATCAATCGATTGAGGAAGGAGATGAAAGAAGAGAGGTATGAAGATACGCTTGACGTGATGTACTTATCAAAATAGGTAGTTTCCTGCAGTCGTGACTCTGAGATCCATTCCAGCAGTATCTTCTAGTTTTTATTTCGATTCCATTGATGTATGGAATTTGAGATTGATTAGAATTATTTGTAGTTGGGTGTTGATTTTTCTGTTTAAACTCACCTTTGGGTTTATTTATTCTTGGGATTCATGAAATTGATTTGATTGTTTTTTATTTCGATTTATTGTGATTCAATTCGATTCTTCATAACTGGGTAATAAACTAAGAGGGTGAGCTAGTAAAAATCATCGATTTATGTTAAAGAGAGTTGGGTAAATCGATAGGTAGAGAATTGAATCAAACTGGTGGAGTTATGTAAGGAGAGATA
The DNA here is from genome assembly GCA_025629805.1 of Erythroxylum baracoense. NCBI lineage: Eukaryota > Viridiplantae > Streptophyta > Magnoliopsida > Malpighiales > Erythroxylaceae > Erythroxylum > Erythroxylum baracoense. The sequence continues at coordinate 7,569 of JAOTAY010020394.1, forward strand.
GAGCACAAATTCCCAATAGGTTAATAGAAAATGTCAGAACTAATTTAAGTTATGGATAAATTGTGGAACGAGAGAAAGCAATTTCTATAATTTGAATTAGGGATTATTAATTAGGATTAAGAATTATAACTCAAGAGGAAGTAATTCACCCTAGGATCGTCTAGGCTTATTAAATCAGAAATTTCATAATTGGATAGATTTTCTTTAAGTTTGAATAGATTCCCCCTTCGCCTCAATTGGTCACTTCTAGGTTGAAATTCGGATTATGTGTGTGAGTTCGCTTTTCTTTATTCTGTGGGTGCTTTCATTTCTCGTATTTGATTCTCTACTCATTTAGATTTCTGCAATAGTTGTTAAATTAGGTTTTGCGAATTTGGCTGCTGTTAGATTTTAGGATTAGTTCCCTTCCTCATGGGATCGACGCCTTAGGTAGTACGCGAGCGACCCGTGTGTTTATGAAATTTAACGAGGTTATAAATAGTAAAACTTAGTGCCTGCATAATCTTGCGAACAATTTACCTTCTCTCTGTCACTATCGTGGTAGATTCCCCACGATCATGGCCTTATATTTGAGCTTCTGTCACGATCGTGGCAAGTCCCCCATGATCATGGCCATGTGTTTTGGTTTGGTTCTCCTCCAAAACTCTTTTGAATGCCCTGAAACACTAACACACTCATCACGACACCTCATATATATAAAATTGAAGCTCAAAAACATATCCTTACCCAAAGAACACTTAAAACACATATGTTTATGAACTAACACAAATCTTAAGCTAAACACACACTAAACAATCAACTTAACCACTAAACGCTTATCAAATTACCTATAAAAATACAATACAATCTACACCTATCAATATCCCCACACTTGAACTTTATCTTATCCTCAAGTAAAGATTAAATACAACCAATAAAATTCTATCACTTCATTTTCATAAAGATTAAAGCATACAATCCCTTAAACTTTGGCCAATTCAAATGTCAAGCTACTACACAAATATGACTAATTTTCATTAGTGTACATAAGCAAACTTAACCCATGAAACCATCACTCAAAGATAAGTATAAATTCAAAATGGACCTTCCTTATGAATTTCACTTATTTCTCTAAAGTGTTTGATGGTTAGTGTTCGTTCAAACTTCCTATAGGAAGCTGCACTATCATAGGCTTGCTAATACATCAATTCTTCTCCACAATGGTTAAATGCTAGGATAGATCAAAAGGGCTTTGTTTTAAGTTATAATGTGGCTATGGTTAATGTGAGTTAAACAGTTTTTAGGGGTTTATCACAAGCATTTATAAACTACTAAGTGTATCAAAAGATGACACAGATAAACCTCTAAGATATGCAAATAGATAAGCTGACTTCTTCACACTTATTGTAGCTATTATATGTTATTCCTTTTTCATTCCTTTTTATTCCTTTTTTATTTGATTTTTGTTCTTTTCTTTTTTTTTAAACTAACAAAATAATGAACAGAAAACAACAACTATATGTAATGTGCTCTTAACTTGTGATTCCATACTCAAGTATCACTTAGCACTCTATTAACTTGTGATTGGGCAAGTTAATGGGGTTTGTGGGTTTTAGAATTAGGTGATTTCAAGAAATAAAAGGTTAAAGGCTCAATAGGCTTGCAATGGATAATAAAATGGTAGGTCATTTAAACTAAAGGTTAAAGCAAGAAGGCCTTAATCATTTCTATCTAGCATGCATCTGGTATATTTAACCCGATTCAAAGCAAGTTTTGAAGGTAATTACTTAAGGAAGCATCACATAAACAAGGAAATGAAATGACTATAGAATGGAGTCATAAAGGCTCAATTCCTCATATAGGCTCAAATGAAAATCCACTATCCTTCTATACATTACCTCATTGTTCAAGTGTCAAGTTTTAATTAAGCTTATGTGGCCAACTACTTTCATCACTCTTATGCAGCTAACTACTTTCATCATTCCACATGGTTCACTCTCTACTCAAGTATCCTAATTTAAGTTCACGGATGCATTTATTCTCATTCCAACTAGCATGATAGAATCTTATGGCAACACCTTTATCCTAAAGATTAATGTGTAAGGGAAATGACACACCTAATATTGACAAACTAACATACATCCTAAATGACATGCAAAAATTGTAAAGACTACCTGCCCACACTTGAACAAAATATTATCCTTAATGTGAAAAAGAGAACATCCAAAACCAACAAAAAAAATAAAATCTTGAGAAACAAAACACAAAACATAAAAAGAATAATAGAAGAGATCAAGGAAAAGATGGGCTTATGGTGGTGGTTCCGATCAAAATGATACATTTTTTCCTCTCATCCTTTTGTCCTCCAATAAGCTATGATGCACAATAAATCTTTAAGTAATCTTAAAATGTATCATTGGGGACCTAAACAACAAGAGAATGAAGTGTGACAAAAATTAAACCAAATTAAATATTATCTAATCAAAACAACACCACATTGGCACAAAAACAAACAAATGAAAGACAAACATGCTAAGTCAAGGTCATTAGGTTGACCAGCCCATATGAAGTCATAAAAGAGTGAGTGAAAAGTAAGAAAGTACTTCCTTTTCTTATGGAAATGGCCCTCTAAAGTAATGATTGCATCTATGCCCATTAACCTTAATAGTTTCACCCTTTTCATTTTCTAAATCCAACGCTCTATGGGGAAACACTTGACTAACCTTGAATGGGTCACTCCATCTCGACTTGAGCTTTATAGGAAATAACTGAAGTCATGAATTGAATCAAAGCACCAAGTCCCCACCCTTGAATTCATTCTTCTTAATGTGGTCATCATGCCACTTCTTAGCTCTTTCTTTGTACAGCTTGACATTTTCATAAGCATCATATCTTAATTCTTCCAACTCATCAAGTTGTAACAATCTCTTTTCTTCTGCTATCTTCCAATCCATGTTAAGTTTCCTGATTGTCTAGTAGGCTCTATGCTCCAACTCCAATGGTAAATGGTAAGCCTTGCCCTACAATTCGATATGCTGTTATGCCTATGGGAGTTTTGAAAGCTATCCTGTAAGCCCACAACACATCATCTAGCTTCAAAACCCAATCTTTCCTTGATGTGCTCACTACCTCCTCTAAAACTTTTTCAACTCTCTATTCACCACCTCACTTGGCCACTTGTTTGCGAATGGTAGGGGGTTTCCACTCTTTGATGAACATTATATTTTTTTCAAAAGAGCCTCAAAGAGTTTGTTGTAAAAGTGGCTCCCTCTATCACTTAAGATAGCTCTAGGCACCGTAAATCGAGTAAAGATCTTCTTGATGAATCATTGCACCACCTTGCCATCATTTGTTGGAGTAGCTGTTGCTTCAACCCAACTGGACATATAATCAACTCCAACCAATATATAAGAGTTACCTAGGGAAGATGGGAATGGCCCCATGAAATCCAAGGCCCACACACCAAATATCTACACTTCCATAATATTTGAAAGTGGCATCTCATCTCTCTTCAAAATTTTTCCCACTCTTTGGCACCTATCATAATGTAATATAAAATCTCGAGCACCCTTGAACAAGTTTGGCCAGTAGAATCTACACTTTAAAATATGAGCAGTCATCTTGTTTGCTCCATAGTGTCTAACATAAACTGAACTATGACACTGCGTCAAAACTTCAGGCATTTCATCTTTAGGGACACTCAAACTATCAGCATATATTTTATATAACACAAGTTCATCCTAAATATAGGGAGAACACTGAAATAAGAACTACTTCCTTTTTAGATATAAGAGATTAGGGGAAGAATACCACCTGAGAGATAGTTAGAAACATCTACAACCAAAGAAGAAAAGGATTTTCTACCATCATTAAAGCCTCATCAGGAAAACACTCTTTAATTTTCACTTCTTCTTTATTTTGTTCCCCTTCAAGTCTCGATAGGTGGTTCGTTACAACATTTTCTGCTCTTTTCTTGTCCTTAGTCTCAATGTTGAATTATTGGAGCAGAAGCACTCATCGCATGAGCCTGGCCTTAGCATCTTTCTTTGCAAAGAGATAACACAATGCCTCATGATTTGTAAAAGCAATAACTTGTGTGCCCAAAAGGTAAGAATGAAAATTTTCTCATGGAAATACCACTGTAAGCAACCCCTTCTTAATAGTGGTGTAGTTCAGTTGTGCTTCGATCAAGGTTTTGCTAGCATAGTAAATTGCATGCAACTTTTTCTTCTTATACTATTTAAGTACACAGCTAATAGCATGTTCGCTTGCATTACACATGATCTTGAAAGGAAGTGACCAATCTGGAGTCATTAAAATTGATGTTATTGTAAGTGTCGCCTTTAACCTGTTAAAAGCATCTAAACAATTATCATTAAACACAAAAGGCACATCTTTAACTAACAAGTTAGTTAATGGTTAGCAATAAGAGAAAAATCTTTGATGAACCGTCTGTAGAATCTTGCATGACCAAGAAATGCTTGGATGCCCTTCATGTTAGTAGGACGTGGAAGCTTTTTAATCGCTTTAGTCTTAGTTTAATCTACCTTAATCCCCATGGATGAGATCTTATGGCCCAAAACAATTCCCTCTTTAACCATAAAACGACATTTTTTCCAGTTCAAGACTAAATAAGACTCCTCGCATTTTTACAACACTCTATCCATATTAAAGAAATAATGATCAAAAGAGTCTCCAAAAATAGAGAAGTCATCCATAAATATCTCCATGAAGTCCTCATTCATATCTGCAAACATGGCCATTATGCACTTTTGGAATGTGGCTGGTGGATTGCATAGACCAAAAGGCATCCTACTAAAAGTCCCATAAGACAAGTGAAAGTGGTTTCTCTTGATCCTATGGGTATATGAACACCTAATTATATCCCGAACATCCATCAACAAAGTAATAAAAAGCATGGCCAAGCACCCTCTCAATCATTTGGTCCTTAAAAGGTAATGGAAAATGGTCTTTCATGGTGGCCAAATTAAGCTTCCTATAATCAATGAACATTGTCCAACATGTGATGGTCCTAGTGGGAATCTGTTGACCTTTTTCAATGTAACACCCCAACTCCGCCGAACCCGAACCCGATATCGACAGTGATACCCGAATTCGTGCCCCGCGAGGGTGGCGT
>JAOTAY010020395.1:0-12683 GCA_025629805.1 Erythroxylum baracoense
TCAATTATTCACAATTAAAAACCGGGAAAATGTCATGCATGCATGTACATTCATTTCATGTGCAAAAATTTCACTATGTACTATTCATGTGCATATATGAATGCATGCATATGTCAGAAACACTTCCAATTATGCTAACCCATTCAAAAAGACCAAATTACTCTTTCCCATAAGTGAGGGGATGTTACAAGTCCCATTCCTCATCTTGCGAATAATATGTCATCACTAGATTATTAAACTTTGGAGGGAGTGTATTCAGAGTTTGATCAACTATGAAGACATCAAGAAGAGGAATGTTTAACATCTTTAGTCTACTGTGAAGATAGATGATTCTTGATATGTACTCCTTGACTCCCCCTTCTCTTATATACCTTATGGAGAATAATTCTTTCATTAAGGCACTTGTCTCAATATTAAGTGAGACTGTGTATCTTTGGGAGACATTATCAGGAAATTACTTCGATATGTCTGTGTCCGGAAGTCCACTTAGCAGATGGTCAAGAATGGATATTTTAATGGTTATAAGATTTAATTTGTTAGACCGATCTCAGGTTTCATAGGCTGCTTTATCAACTTTTGAGCCCATGGATGTAGGTAGAGATGGCCTATCCATCCGTATGGCCACATCAACCTCAACTATCTCCATAGCATTCAATACATCCTCTATCCACTTCGTCATATTGAAACCAGTCAGGGTTAAATGGTGACACTGATTTTATTGATCGAAAAGGTGACTGTAAAACGATAATGTTTAAATCAGCATAAATGTAGGATAACAAAGATACTCAAAGCCATTAAACAGTATCTTTACTAAAAATCTAGTCACACATATTATGAAACACCTGTGGGTTGAATACATAATATATGCAACTAGACCTCCATATAAAAGCGATCAGAGTATAAACCATCAACTCTTATGATACTACCACCTGTGGGTGAATAGATCATTCAAACAACTACTTTCTTCTATCCAATGCCTTTATGCACATCTCAAAAGCTTATGTAAGGCCAACACCTGTGGGTAGAATAACCAAACATGAGACCAAAGACATCTCCTAACATGTAAGTAGAACAATCCAAAATATTGACTCGAAAAGCCACTGTGTTGACTACATCCTCATCAGCACTCAAAAAGTTTACAAGGGATACATCTTTATGTTATCCTTACATTCTTTATAGGCATATGGTATGGACAGAGTAACATCAATAAATGCAAAAAACCTGAATGCAAAGTGATAAATGTGAATTGCATGATATTTTAGGGCTTAGTTTGATATGTATTTAAGTGTTAACTTAATCATTTAGTATATGTTTAGGTTAGAATTATGTTAGCTTGTTAATTAATTATGTTTAACTATTTTTATGGGTTAGCCAAGTCTGTGAGCTTAATTATTATTATATCTTTGAGATACCTTGATATGTTTGTTAGTGTTTCAGGTCAACAACGAAGAACGGAGAAGTTTTGGAGATACTAGGGCTTAAATAATAGCCCACGATCATGGTACAATAGGCCATGATCGTGACAGAAGCACTGGAGTCAGCCCACGATTGTGGTCCATATGCCACGATCGTGACAGAAGCCTAGGGACACGGCCCATGATCATGGCTTGATTGCCATGATCGTGACAGAAGGTAAAGATATGGCTTATGATCGTGGCCTGTATCGGGTAGATGCGCAGAAACTCAGAAAAGTTAAGTTTCGAAGGAGTTTTTAGACCTTTTAGACCTCGAAAAAACTTTAGGGCTACCCAGAACACAAAAAGGTATATAAAGAATAAGACAAAGGAGAAGAGGGAGCTTTTGCATCAGCCACCATTGAGAAACCCTAGAGGGAGTTCATCGAGAGATTGAGAATGAGAAGAAGGAAGAGAGACGTGGAGAAGAAGTCGACGCAAAGTACTTTTCAGAATAGGCATTTTCTAGACGTTGTTGCCTCTATCATCCATTCAGATTTTGTTTCTAGTGTATTTTCAATTTTATTAATGTATAGAATTGGAATAACCATAAATGATAGGATTATATAAATGTTGAGGATGTCTAAACTCACCTTCAGATTGTTTTTATCTTTGTTTAATAAAAAATTGATTGTTTTATGTTATTTGGATTCATTGTGATTGATATCTGAGATTGCATAATTCAGGTAATAGACTAAGAGGGTGAATCAAATGAAAAATAATTAAATTGGGCTAATGAGAGTTAGGTGATTTAATAAGAATGAGAAATTAGTCAAATCTATAATTATGTAAAGAGAGATTTTACATAGGTTTCCGATAGTCTATTGGAAAACTTCATATCTAATTAGGGTTTGGATAGATTGTTAATTGAGAGATTGTAATTTTCCATAATTTGATTAGGGTTGATAATTTAGGATTAATAGTTATAACTTGAGAGAGAGTAATCAACCCTAGGATTGTCTAGCACCAATGATCCAATAATTAGTAATCAATTAGGTTAGTGTTAAAGATAAGTAAAAATTCCCCTTTCTCTCAATTGGTAGTTCTTTAGGACGATTCTTGAATGTATGCGTTGCAATTGCTAATTTGTTAATATTTCGTGATTGATTCTTGAATTGAATTATTTGATTGAACTGTATTTATATTTTAATTTTGTTACATTTTGAATATTGCACATTGTTTTGGCCTATATTTTAGGATTAGATTAACCCTCCTCATGGGATCTACACTTTAGGTACTACACGAGCGACCGTACGCTTACAGATTATCGAGGTTAAATATTAAAACTTAGATATATTGAAAATTCGCAATAAAGTTTTTAGTGCCACTGTCGGGGAAGGCGATTAGTTTAGTTCTATAGTTTAAGGCGTTTAGTTAGTTTTTAATTATTTGCTTTCGTTTTTTCTTTTCTACTTCTAGAATCGTGCTCTTATATGAACACAAGAGTCACAAAAGGTTTGAGTCATGCAACTAAAACCTTATATCTAGACATCACTCGATTGGAATGAACCATTAGGAAACCTTGGCGTGAAGGAGAAGAAGAAAACACAAAATCAACAATGGCCAAGGAATTATAGCAAAATTTGGACCACGGAGTAAACTAAGGATGTCAAAAATGGACCCTTATGGACTTCATAAGACTAAGGTTCAATGCAGCTAACCAAGGAATAGGTAGGCCACCCGTACAAGCAGCATCATTTGAAATCAAACTAGCCTTCCTAGATATGCTTCAACAGAATGTGCAGTTTTATGGACTAACAAATGAAGATCCTAACGCACATATAATGAACTTCCTTTAAATCTATGATACCTTTCAGTAGCATCAAATGTAGGAAGATGCAGTCAGAATTAGGCTTTTCCCTTTTACCCTTAGAGATAGAGTAAAGGTTTGGTATCATTCCCTTAACCTAGCCAATGTCACGACATGGGATCAGCTAGTTCATTCTTACTTAGACAAATATTTTCCCCTAACTAAGACCACTAAGATCATCAAGGAAATTACTAACTTCTAGCAAAGTGATGGGATATCGATCTACGAAATTTGGGAAAGATACAAGGATTTGCAACGGAAGTGCCCACACCATAACTTACCCAAGGAATTCTTGTTGTAAACATTCTATAATGGAGTAACCCCATATATGAGAGGCACGATTGACGCAGCTTTAGGAGGATCACTGATGAGAAAGAAGGTTGATGAAGTGGAAGAGATAATAGAGGAGATGGCGAGTAATAGCTACCTATGGATGAATGAGCAGAGTAGACAAACTACTACATTCCTTGAACAAAAAAGGAATTGTGGCTGTTGATCAATTGATGGAAATGCTAGTGAAAATTGATAACTTAACTCAACAACATGAAGGCTTCGTCCTCAGCTCTGATGAAAGCCATGCAACTCAAGTGTGAACTCTGTGGACAAATAGACCATGATATAGTAGACTATTACTTGATGAAGGAAAGTGATCCAAAGCAAGTGAATTATATGAGAGCTCAATATGGACGAGGAGGGGGGAACAATCCCTACTCTAACACCTATAACCCTGGGTGGAAGAATCACCCTAAATTCTCTTGGACGAACAATGCTGGAGGACAGTTCAGACCTCAAGGATAATCAAGCTTCTAATAAGATAAACCAAGCTCAATGGAATCCAAGTTGGATAAGATTTTAGATAAAATTGGAGGCATAGAGGATACACACAAGAGGCTTGAAGGCAAATTCGAGCAAGTCACTAAGAACCACGCCTCTTTAATACATAAGCTAGAAATCCAGGTAGGTTAACTAATAGAGGCAATATACACTCGGAATATAGGAACCCCTCCAAGCAATACCAAGTATAACCTAAAGGAGTGGATCATGGCCATCACTCAGACCCAGGAAAAGAAAATTGAACATGCAAATGAAGACAGAGATAAGGGAGAAGGATAAGTAATTATGGAATTCCTTCCAAGTGAGCTCGTAATTGAGCCAATCAAGGAACCTCAACTTGAAATTCCATACCCTATTCTAGCTCAATATAAGTTAATTTCAAGTAGGGAAACAATAAGGAGGTTGAATCAAACAAGGTTGAGGACATAAAGGAACAACTACAAACGACGCTCACACTAAAGGAATCAGTTAAGAAGAAGGTTAAGGGGCATATATTGGAAGAAAACCCTAACATAGCACAGAAGAGAGAGGACCCAAGGGATTTTTACATTCCTTGCAGTATCAATGAAGTCAACATAGACAGGGCATTCACAGATTTGGGAGAAAGTATCAATATGATGCCTTATACCTTTAGTCAGAAGTTAAGGTTAGGAGAGTTAGAACCCACAAAGATGTTAGCAAAAATTGCCTACATAATAGTTCATCAATTGAAGGGGATTATTAAGGACGTGTAAGTGCAAATTGATAAATTTATCTTTCCCATAGATTTCTATATATTGGATATTAGAGAAGATATGGAAACCCCTATGGTCCTTGGACGACCGTTCCTTACCACTGCTCGCTCAATAATTGGCATTGATGGGGTGAACTAACTCTGAGGGTAGGAAACAACAAATAACCTTCAAAGTGTCAAAGAAAGACAACAGTTCTCCTTTACCTCTAACTAATATCAAGGAAACTGAACCTCGAGGAAAATGGGAAGATATTAAGGATCCTGGGAATGCATTAAGAAAGAAACGATCTCGTAGAAGAAGGCGAAGGAATGAGAATCACAAGGAAGGTAGGAAGGTGGAATCTAGGGCATGGTAGCTCAAGTGAAAATTGTGAGATCAGTGACTGCACTACCATTGCACCAAGCATTTGAACCACCTTGAGCAAAAGAAGAGCGTTGAGCTACCAACGTTAAAAGAAGCGCTATATGGGAAGCAACCCATGAAATTTTATTTCCTTTGATTGTTTTTAGAAAGTTTGGATTTTGTAGTTAGGTTATTTCATTTCCAAATAAAATCAGGAAGGCGTAAGACTTCAATATGAATTTGATGATCGATGACGTACACAAAGACAGGTGAAAGGGCCACAAAGAGTTAATAATTGACTTCAAAAAGTGAAGAAGAACAAAAGGAAAAATAAAAAATAAAAAATTGGTGGAAAATTGTAGGCCATGATCGTGGCCTGCAGCAGTGTAAAAATAAGAGCACTTGAATGTCATTTTCAATTTTTACCATTTTACCCTCCAATCACCTATATATTCATTTCTAACTTTACTTCTTCACTCACTTTTATTTTTACTTTATCTCTCTAAGCTTTAAACCTCCAAACACTCTCACTTCTCTTTACTCAAATTTCAAACTTCCAAATTTCTTCCAACTTCTACTGACTCGCAAGCTAGTATGCCGCGCATCAAGTAAATAATAAGGCGCGATCAATCAGCGGGGCAAAACCAAGTCTCAGGACGAGCGAAAAGAAACAGGACGGCCGATTACGGAGTACCTTTTTCGGTCTTCTCAAATGAAGAAGGTACCCGTTTCCATTCTCTTCACAATAAACAAATTATGGCTCCTAAATATTTTCATTTTGAAACTTTAGATAGGTTAGAATTGCGAGATAAGGTCAAAAGTTTATAGGGGTTCAGTTCATTCAATTTCAATTCTTAGTTTACAAGGAACTTACCTTGGAATTTTTTACATCCCTTCAATACGAATCAAACAAACCTAGGGAATTGTGGTTTAGGTTGCGGGGATAACCTTACGGGCTTGATCATGAAACTTTGTATGAAATTTATGGTTTCCCCAAGTCGTCCGTAGTAGATTAGCACGATGAATTCTGTGTCAACCCCTACTGGACTGAACTAACTAGGTTAGAGCGTTTCAACACTAAGAACGCACACAACAACAACATTAAGAGCCATGAATACTTGTTGACGCAAAAGTTCATGTGTCAAACTACATTTGACAAAACAAAAACCAACAAGTGTTCAACGAAAGAACTTTTTATATTGTGGTACATAGATCATAGCATCCCAGCTTGCACAACCACCCACATCTTTAACGCCATTATTGTTGCTCGAAAGAAGAGAAGCAATAACTTAAGAATGGGCTACTTGGTTTCAGCCATAGCTAATCACTATAGAGTTGAGTGTAACGGACTCACAGTCTACTGTCCTGAATTCATGAACCATCATAATTTATGGCAAGCTAAAATCCTAAAATCCCATAATATGAAACTTCAGGATATTAATGCCAAGACACATATAAAGAGCAGGGTTGTTCAAGCAATTTCAAGTGCTCAACAATAACAAGAAGAGGATTCCACCAACAAGGAATTCGAGGAAGAAGAAGAAACAAAAGAACCAGGCTGGAAGAAAGTACTAGATACAATCTCTGCAAAAAACAAGGTGATTAGAGATACACTTGCGGAGAACTCCAGAAGGATGAAGGAGATGGCCCGAACTCAACGACGTTAAAGCTGGGATATACGTCGTATCCATCGTTATTTCAATGCTTAGGGCATTCAATTGCCACCTCTAATACCATCCCCGCCTCCATCACCATCAGGCTTTGTTCTAACCCTCTTTCTTTTTAAATTTAGTCTTCATTTTTATTTTATGTTTTACTTTAATTTATGTTTCTTTTTTTTCCTTATGTGTTTGTTTGTCCCCTTCTCACATTGAGGACATTATGTTGTTTAAGTGTAAGAAGGGTTGTGTGTTTTGCTTTGAATGTGAATTTTGCTTATTGTATGATAGCTTTTAGGTTGCATTTTGTGAATTGTGTGAATGTGTCAATGGCTTAGATGGATTGGAATTGATTTCATTTTGAACATAGTTTATTAGGTTGTGAAGAATCATTAGCTCGCAAAATTAGTGAATTGGGGTCTTTGGCTAAATATGCAGGTTAATTAGGATTTAGTGTGAGTTGTCACCCTCTAAATTGTCGCGTTCATTCATAATTTGAGGCCTTTTGACTTAAGTAGCTTTACTAGTATTTTTCATGGAAAGGAGTAGCTAAAGCAACGAGGAGGGTAATAAAAAATTAAATTTAAAAATTAAAAAAATAATAAATAACTATTCCTCTGGCCTTCAGGTTATGAATAGAGCTAGTAGCCAATTGAGAATGTGATATAGCTGAGTAACCGGATCGACACGCATAAAAAATGTATGCCTTCGAGTAAAAAGGTTATAATGATGTTCCAACCAAGCATCTTAATAAAAAACATGACTTAGTTGAGTAACCAGTGTTAGAGTAGTGCTCTAAAGGCAATCACCTTTAGCACTTTTATATAAACTTTATTTTGATTAATAAAGCAAAAGATAATTTTCACTAATTTGATATTGGTTAATATATAAATTGATGTCAATCTTAAATCGAATTAATGAAGTCCATGGTACAAAACATAGCATGAAGGAAATCATGATGAGATCATGATAATGAGATTCCTATTATGTGCAATTATGTTAGTATCTAAATTATCCCTAGCCATAGGATTAATAAGATAGGACATTATTAATCTGGATAGACTAACATATTGTACTCCTTGATTTGCTCAAGCTGTGGATCTCATAAATTGTAAGCATGAGATGTTTAGAGTTAACATATGGATGCTTACTAAGAGTAGTAAGTAAATCGGATGACTTGCTATGAGATTATCATATGAATGATTTATCAAATGTCAGTGATTAATCTTATTATAGTAATGGTGCAAGTATCCTTAGATTTGAGGTACTCAAGGATATCTTAGATACTGATCTTGTGCTTTGATACCATTTCTTATTGCCTCAAAATGAGGACACTCATAAGGTGGTGATTGGGGACAATTATTGGTATTCAAAGGTAATTGGGTAGCCAATAAATGATTCACCACTCGTGATAGAAGGAGATGATACCCACGACGTCTTATTGGGGTCATTTCTTAGGAATCTTTGGCCAAAGTAGATGTGTCATGAAGAGAGTCTTCAATGACATAAAGAGTAATGAGATCCCCAGGATGAGAACTAATATCACTTGGACTATATGTGATGTAGTCAGTCTAGTGGGAGTTGACACGTGGCCCATACTCCAAACTAAGTGGGGAATAGAATGGTGAAAGGATGAATTGCATGGTAATTACCTATGGAAAGGTTCGTAAGTCCGATTATTGACTATCAAATAGTTTGAATGTCAATCCACTTACTTTCTGATAAATTGGCATCATGAAATCATTCATGAATTGCTAGGATTAAAAAAATTTCAAGTGGCCAAAAATTGGGAACCTAAATGGTCATACACTTAGCAGATTGAGAGAATGTTTTAGAATAATATCGTGATACGATTATGGTAACAAAATGTTGAAAAGCAATGGACGAAGCAAATATTGCATGGATGTCTAAGGTGGAGTCACGATCGTGACCCACTAATTCCAGCAACATATATACGTGATTTCTCACTTAAACATAAAGATCACTAGGTAGGGAGTCCATAAACTTTCTGGACATTTAAAAGGAGTTAGAAGGAGAATTTCTGTGCATGTCAAGCACGGGTTTCTCGATGTTTATTGCATATGATATAATTCTGTTATGTCTTTTCTATTGAGCATCCTACTTATGTTTCCATCTTGTGTGGTGCTCAAACCTTTCCTACACACTATATTTCTTCATCTATGCGTGTTATTTAGTGGCTGCTGAAGGTTTTTGGTGTTTACTACAACCCAAACAAGGGGAAGATTCAAGAAAGGAGAAGCATCTGCAAGGTACATATGTTGTAATTTCATGTTCTTACATTATGTTTATACATGCACATGAATTCTGGGTTCGTGGGGATATCCTGGGAGTTGGAATTTTGATTTTGATACTTCCTCTGCCTTTCCATGCACGTGACGCATGATCCTGAGCCTCTCCAACAGTGGTATCAGGGCCACTTATGCATGAATTAGATGATCTATTGAATATGTGCAAACTGTTTGCTGAGTTGTGACTGACATGCATGTTGATTGAGAAAATTTCGTATAAATTTTATAAAAATGATTTTTCTGATTTTCTTTCATATAAATATTTATAAGATGTTATATTATGTTTATGTCAAAGGAAAATAAAATTAAATGTCATTTTCTATTTTATTTTGAATTAATTTCCAATCTATTCATATGTTGATTTATGGGAATTTTTGGAAAACAGAATGCATATGCTGAATTGAAAATTTTGTAATAATTCTAGAAAAATTGTTATTCTAATTTTCTTTCACATCAATGTTTATAATGTGTTATATTATGTTTTCCTAAAGGAAATTGCAATTGAATGTCATTTTCTATTTTATTACGACTTTAATTTCAGCCTAATGCATGTATAAATTTCTGGGAAATTTTGGAAAATTGATGAACATGCATCCTTATAAATTCCATAATAATTTTACAAACAATTGTTTTTATGAATTTCCTTCATTAACACGTACATATGATGTTGTCACGTGTATGAGATGCATGACACCTATTTTTGAGGTGGTTAATATTTTATTCTTGATTTTACATTTATGCTGATGAATATGACAAGTGTTAGTGGACACATGCAGCACTGGCTAATTCCACTTAGTTCATAAACAATTCCTTGGAATTAGTTCCTGGAAATTTTTTATGAGGCACATTTAGAATGTGTATAAAATTTTGAAATTTTTCCAGAATTAATTGAACTTGATTCAATTAATGGATCAAGTCAAAGTCAACACTGGTCAGCTTTTGGAAGGCTGATGGGTTTGACTTGCTTAATGTCTTATATGTATGTGTTTTGGTTACAAGACCTTGAAACATTTTTATGAGATAAGAAATGTATTATTTTGATGCTAGTAGCATGTGCTTGAAATTAGGGCTTCAAAAAATTTCCAAACATCTATCTGGTCTCTTGAGTGTCTAGTAGGTTAACTCATTTATCTTGATTATTTTGACCTTCAAGATATTTTTGGCTTATGCTAAAATTTTCTTGATAAATTTGAGACGACCTAAGGATGTTTTAGATGATTAATTAATGTTCGGAAATTTTGGAAAGCCTACAGATTAATTTAAAATTAATCCAAGTAGAGCATTGCATTTCTGCTATAATTAGAAAAGGCATGTGTACTAGAACTAAAGTGTTTAATTTAGACACCAAAATAATTGAATTTTAGGGTTCTTAATCGAATCACATTCATAATTCGAATTAGCTAAGACTAACACTAACACCTAATTTTGTTTAAGAGTTAAATCAAATCACCAACTTTTGATCCATAGTCAAGTCACAACCTAAATTAAACCTCCTTTGTGTGTTACATGCATTAGAAGTTTTTGAAAGGTTGGTTAAAAAGGCATGATAGGGTGGTTATGGACAGAGGCTTAGTTTAATTAAGGCATCCATAATCATGCCATATAGTTATAATAACTATCTAAATATTTATGTGAGATATATATAAGACCATTCAAGTATTGATGAGACCTAAGAAAAAATCCCTCAACCTAAATATTAGGACTTATACCTTCCATTGATATGGCAAGAACCAGAGTTCTTTTAGAGCTGGGATTTTGGGTAAACCCAAGTCTGCTCTACACAAATATGTTCAAAACATGGAAATTATTTTTCCTAATTAATAGGTTAGTCCTAAATAGAAGCATTAATTTATGGGGCAAACTTAAGGTTAACGTGGTTATAGACAAAGTTCGGTAGTATATATGAGATGTATACGCATCAAGATTTGATAACCCAATGAGTGTGCTAAATCAATAGTTGATGGCACGAGTCGATAGTTGCATGTTATATGCAATTGGTATGAATGACACCCATCGATTGACCTAAGGTGGCTTGTTGGGTAAACCTATGGTCATTCTTAGTGATACTGGATATCGACCCACTAGGAGAACTATAAATTTTCTTGAATTTGTAGTAAGGGCTATGGATTTGGATAAAATAGTGGGACCTATAATACATGTGATTAAAGTCCTTACCAATATGCATTTATGTGCATTCTAATGCTCTCTCTCATTTTTCTAGGTTATTGAATTGCCATGATGTCTTTGTCTAATGTGAACTTAAGCTCTCTACTAGACTCTAACAAACTCATAGGGTCAAACTTCTTAGATTGACTACGAAATTTGAGAATTGTTCTCAAATCTGAGAAATTAGGATATGTCCTAGATAAGCCACTTCCCGATCCCCTTGCTGCCAATGCCTCTAATAAAGATCAGAAAGCTTACAAGAAGCTACCAGATGATAGTGAGTTAGCTAGCAGTATTATGTTGGCTTCTATGTCACCAGAACTACAAAAAAAATATGAGACTATGGATGCTCATACCATAGTCTACCATCTAAAGGAACTATTTGATGAGCAAGCTCAGTTTGAAAGGTTTGAGACCTCGAGGTTACTCTTTTGCTTTAAGATGGTTGAGGCATCATCTCCAGTGCAGTATGCGCTGAAGATGAATGGATAAATTGAGAGGTTAACTAGTTTAGGTTTCATAATGGATCATGAATTAAATATAGACTTAATATGACTAGTTTGATCGATAGTCATTCACAGTTTGTGCTTACCTATTGGATGAAACAAATGTCCACCTCGATACTTGAGCTGATTAATCTACTCAAAACAGCTGAGCAAACTATCAGGAAGGATAGTAAGGCTATTACTATACTTTTGGTTCTCGCAAGAGGAACCCAAAATAGAAGAAGAAGTCCAAGAAGCCAGGGGGAGGTGTAACCAAAAAGAAGGCAAAAGAGACTATAACAAAGGGAATATGCTTCCATTGTAATAAGCAAATGCATTGGAAGATGAATTGTAAAGCCTATCCAGAGTCGCTCAAGTAGAGGAATGCATTAGATACCCTACCGTCTATTTTAGGTATGTTATTTGTCATTAAGGTTAATACTATTTCTGATCATAACATTTGGGTATTAGATACTGGATGTAGCTCACACATATGTGTTGATATGCAAGGTTTTAGGGATAGTAGACCACTCAAGAAGGGAGAGATGGACCTATGTGTGGGAAATGGATTAACAGTTACTACATTAGCCGTAAGAACCTATGTTTTATATCTTCCTAGTAGGCTAGAGTTAATTTTGGATAATTGTTATTATGTACATGTTGTGAAAAAAAACATTGTATCTGTTTCATGTCTTAATAAAACTAGATTTCATTTAACTTTTTAGAGTAATGGTTGTTCAATTATGTTGAATGAAATGCTATATGGTACTACTACATTGTATAATGGTATTTACATCGGAGATATGTGGAATCCAATTTTAAATATCAATAACAATAAAAGACAAAAATGGGATAACTTAAAATCATCTTACTTATGGCATAGTCGACTTG
>JAOTAY010020396.1:0-12683 GCA_025629805.1 Erythroxylum baracoense
ATGGCCTAATGTGCATGGATAAAGATGTGCTTAAGTATGTTTCGAAATGAGCAAGTATTGGGTTAAAGGCATTAAATCCCTTAGAAAATGCAAAAGAGAAGCTAATGTGAATGGTAAGGAAGTAACCATATGAGAAGCTTAATGGTCGAATCCTATAGCTTAAAGGGAATGATATTGTGTTTTCACACTTATATGTGGTGTATAACTATAAAAAAAATTTATGTTTAAGTAGTAATTTCATTGTATGTCTTTTTATGTATAAAGGCTGGGGAGCTAGGAATCAAGGAGCTCGTACCGAGGACTGTTGAAATTAAGAGAGTATATACCTTCTTTTGAGGTGAGTTGGGGAAACCATATTTCTCATATGGAATTAGATCACCCTAAGACATGTATGATGACTTGTACATGAATCTTGAACCTAGGTAATGCTTTGTAGAATTGAATCTGAAATGGATACTAATACATTTATGTATTTATGAAATGACATTGTTTTGATCAACTATGCAGTTGAAGCACAAAAATTGGCTTTTATTTCATGAGATAATGTTTTGGAAAATTTCATATGCATAATCTAGTCATATATACTGCATGCATGTATTCTCTTTTGGCTTAGAGCCTTGGCACAGTTCCATTTTATCGATGGGACCGATAAATAAAGGCATGGTGCCTTACTTGATTTTAGTATTCAATGTCTGTATATGATTTTTTGGTGATTGGAGAGAAAACGATTGGCCAATCGTGTGCTAGGCACAACTAATTTAGCGATCCCTGTACTCTTGACGCTGGTACATAAAAGTCGAGTCCCCGTATTGACACCTTTCTATGGAACTTGCGGGTAATTCCACACCTAAGGTCTGGACACCGACGAGGTCATCACCTAGGGTCATGACGCTCTTGTCGACTGTAGTCCGGACTCACCACGGATGAAGTCGAGCCAATACCGAGGATCAGTGGGTGTGTGCGCTAGTTTGGTCGACTAGTGGTGTCATACATGATTGCTTAGGTTTACCCTGATATTTGTTTTTTTTGACCAAATTTGATTTATACATATGATGTTTTATGCTTTTGTGTATTGGAACTGGAACCTATGTTCACCGAATGAGTGAATTAATAGGCTAGGCTTATATGGTTCCTAACCAATATATGTTGAGTCATAGACTAGGCCTATGTGTTTCTATGTGTTGTATGTTCACCTTTTGGGTTATCTATATCGTCTTGGTGTGTATCGAGTTCTATTCGTGAAATATGTTTTTTCCTGCTCACTGAGTACATAGTGTACTCACCCCCCTCCGCTTCCCAACCATGCAGGTTAATTTGGTGAGCTTGAAATTCTGAGTGGATCGTGCGGTCTTTTGACATTTTCTAGATATTACCACACATGGGTAGTCTCTGTTTTGTACTTTGTTGTGTAGTGGCTCATGATTATGTCAATATGCTTTATAATTTTGTAAATTAACTCTTGTCTGTCTTGTGATTTGTAAATGACTTTATGTATGAACATTTTGTATTGTCGTTAAAATTGATATTCAGTTAGTCTTACATAGTCGGGTTAAGGGTATCGTGAGTATCCTTAGCCCAGATATGCGACGGTTGTCATATGCCCGATGTGATTCCGAGTTGTGACAATTAAAAATGGTATCAAAGACAGTACCCGAATTGATATGTCAGTAAAGATGCTGGGCCTCCAAGGGGTGGATCCAGGCTTGTGTGCCAGCAAGGACACTGGGCCTCCAAGGGGGGTGGATCCAGGCCTGTGGGCTAGCGAGGATGTTGGGCCCCCAAGGGAGGTGGAATGTTATATTCCCATATCAATTAGAGAGGGGAACGAAGTAGGCCTTAAAAAGCTATAGAAACCTCTCCTCTACAGACGCGTTTTCCCAAGGGGTGGGAAGAGTAAAACCGTGAGGGCTTGGCTGGGCCAAGGCCCAAAACAGACAACATCTATGAGCAGGTGGTCCGGGCTGTTACAATGAGGACCTGCGTAATCTTCCTAGTGTTGAGGTGAAACCATTTATGGGATTTCACAGAGCATAATACTTTTAAATAGGTGTTAGCATTGGAAGAGATATGGGTTAACAAACTAGAGAGTAAATAATTGTAGCTAGAGATAATAGAGTTTTAATGTCTAAAAAGTCTTACCAATCCTGGGAATATATCCAATCTAAGTTAGTGCCTGTTTGGATGAGCTTATATCAGTAGAGCTTTTGTCAGTAGAGTTTTTCTGAGAAGAGCTTTTCTAAGAAGCTAATTGACTATTTGACTGTCATTTAAAATAGAGCTTTTTTGAAAGAGTTTCATACAATATACTGTTTTATTATTATCATTATCATCACTCAGTTTGAAATCCCGCAATGAAGCGGGGTCTGGGGAGGTCTGATAATACGCAGCCTTACCCCTACCTAGTAGAGAGGCTGTTTTTGGTAGACCCACATGCAGATGTGACAATAAAAAGTGATGCAGATAAAAACTGATATATTAAGAGTGTAGCTAAATAAAATTAAATAAGTACATAAATAAATAAAATAAAATAACTGATATGATGACCAAAATCGTCGTGAGTAAATACAAGTTTAAAAGAAAAGTATATATATATATATTAAATAATAATAATAATTAGAAACGCTGTAAAGTTCTGTTCATACCTGTTATGCTGCAAATATTCTTTAAAAATTTTTAAACATCATATTTGCATTACAATTATCTGTACTTAATTAGTGTATCATTTATCCTATGTTGCCTGAATAAGACTTCTAATAAATGTATTAACAATGAAACGTTTTCAATTGCCTGTAGAAACCACGATTGTTACTAAATGCAGGCTTGTGAGATATAGATAACATCTTTGAAAATAAGTAACATAATTTTAGGAAAGTAATTATAAAAACTTGCAATCAGAAAAGTAGCTTAGTACCTTCAACTAATATCCCTAAAAGAAGAGCCTCGGGTCCAGTATTAGCATACTTGAGCTTCCTAGCTTCCAGTTGAGCCATTGCAAACGCCTTTATCGCCCTCCAACTCCACCTACACTTTGATTCACACCCAAAATCGGCAAACCCCAACAAAGACAAACTATCAATTCCTTAAAAAAAAAAAAGTAAAAATCTCACTTGGGAACTTCCTCAGCTGAGCCAAACCTTTCTGGCTGCCTGCAAAAACCTGAAATTGGAAATTAGCAAAGAAAACAAATAGAAACCCACAAAGAAGAGAAGGAAAAGGAAAAGTTTGTAAAGGAAAATACGCCGTGGGGAGAATAGAGAGGACCGTGGCGGAGATGGGCCGATTGATAGAAACGTGGCGCCTGCGAGTTGAGAAATGGAGAGAGAAATTGGTGAAGTTAGTGGTGGAGCTCCGAAGCCATGACGGAACCTCCGAGAAAGAGGGTTTAAGAGAAGATGGCAACTGAGTTTTGGAAATGCGATTGGAATTGGATGAATTGAGTGATGGAAGGTTTGTGACGGTGTGCCCTGCTGCCATTTTCTTCGCAGAAGCAGAATATGCTAAAGCTAGTTTGACACCGAGGAAATACTATGGATAGGTGTTGGCAACGAAACGACAATAATAATATGCGTTAGGAATTTGGATAGGCCCAAGCCCAAGTCAATTGGGTTTGTAGTATTGATTTTCTTTCAAAATTCAAGAACCCCTGTAGGCCACCACAACATGGGAGGCCTAATCTCAACTATCTCAAAGCATCCAAACTCTGACGAACCATTATAGTAGGACTATGTTCAATTTAATATCACCCTCAAAGGCTATCTATCGTTAAAACATATCTAAATCAACGTTTTGGGTATTATTTTGTACTGGCTTGAGAACGGTACCCAAAATGCTAGTACAATATTGGTTACGGATGCTGGTCGATACCACCCAGTATCGACCGACATTCAAAATACCAAAAATTTTCAGATATCAAAATTGGGTATAATTCAAGAATATGTTATATTATTTATTATTTTAATAATCATAAAATGAGATTAAAATTAATTCATTAGTTTTTTAATTTGTTAATTAATTTATATGAAACTTGCAATTTACTAATTATTGTTTGTATATAAAAGGTATTTTACATATGAATTAATATATAATTAAATCATTTAATATATGTAATTAAGTTAAAAAATCCTATGTTTACATTTTTATATTGTTCATTATTGTCATTAGGAAATAATATTACAAATATTAATCTTATCTTATTGGTAGCAAATACACATTCATCACTTATCTTTTGGATGGTTAAATACTAGTAGAAAATAATATGTGAATTTATGAGAGAATACTCATTACTCAACATAATATGAAAATGTAAGTGTTTAAAAAATTTTTCTGATGTGTATTATCGTAAAGAAAAGTCATTTTTACAATGTGTGTTATCATAAATAAAGATGTAAGATAGAGTTGATCTAGAATCTGGATATGCTTGTGATTGAATATTGAATTTTTATAGTTATATAATGATATTATTTCAAAATCTGTATTATTAAATATGAATTTATTGATTGAATTTTGACATATATCTTTATTTTTTAAGATAAATGGAGGATGGTTCAAGTACTTTTGATAATTTAATCGCTTCAGGAAGATTTGATAATCCAATTTAGGCTCAAGCCAGATTGGCTCTTGGAATGAAGAACCATACATTTGTGTGCATTATAACAAGCATTTGAAAGGTGGAGGAATCACCAGATTAAAGAAGAGCCTTATAAAAAAGTGAGTCATGACATAAATGAAGACATTACTTAAAGAATATCAGCATGAAAAATATAGAAGACAAAGGCTAAACTAGAAATTAGTTGTGGAAGGTTTTTTTTTATGGTCAAGATGATGATAGTGGGGATGTCAAAGTTGGTGGTATTCCTACCTAACAAGAAGGGAATGTTGTACCTGATGTGAGGAAAAGAAAAACACGTGTTTAACTTTTTTCACCACGAACAACTCTTAGAGATCAACCTTCAATCCGTAGTTCCTTACCATCTAAAGAAGTAGCTCAAAATGTGGGCATGACAATGGCTAGCTGGTGGTATGATTCAGTGTATCATTCAATGCCCCTCAGTCTTATTCTTACCAACTTATGGTGGATGTTATTGCCTTTTACGGTCTATGATATAAGGCTCCTTCAATTGATGAATATAGAGGTAAAATTATGAATAACTTTGTTTATAAAATAAAGAGTTATTTGGATGAAAGAAGAATGACTTAGGAAACTTATAGATGTTCAATCATGAGTGATGGTTGGATAAATAAAAGACATGAACCTATTATCAAATTTTAGTTTATTCTAATAAGGGGATAATGTTTTTGAAGCCTATTGATGCATTTGGCCTTGTTAAAAATGCTAATATTCCGTTTCAAATATTTGACAAAGTTGTGAATGAAGTTGAGCCGGTAAACATTGGTTAGTTCATCACTGGTAGTGATTCTGCTTACAAAGTAGCTAGGAAAAGATTGCAAAGTAAGTATAATTCTTTTTATAAGACTCCTTATATAGCACATTGCATTAATATGATTTTGAAAATATAGGAGATGCTAGATATTTTCCTATCATTAATGAGATTGTGCAGAAAGCAAAGAAAGTGACTAAATTTATCTATAATCATGCATGGTCCTAAATTTGGTGAGGAAGGATTTCACCAATGGTAAGAATTTGTGTCATCCTATTATAAAAAGGTTTTTGACTAATTTCTTATCACTTTAGTGTTTTGTTTTGATAAAGAATGAGTTGAGGCAAATGTTTATAAATGATAAGTGGGTCACATCACAGTATGCCATGTTTAATGCTAAAGTTAGGGTTTCTAGAATTATATTTGAAGGTCATGACTTTTGGTCCTAATTTCAATTTGTAATTTGAATTGATGAACCTTTAGTGAGAGTTCTTCATTTAGTTGATAATGATAACAAGGCAATAATGGGCTATTTTTATGATGCCATGGAGAGGGTAAAGGAAGCAATCATGACCAATCTAAAAAATATGTCTTCTTTGTACACACATTTTCTTGCAATCATTAATAAGTAATAAGAAAGACAACTTTACTCTTTATTGTTGGCAGCTAGGGCATTTTTTAATTCTAATTTCTATTTTAAACTAAATTTTACAAAGAAAGTTGAAGGTAAAAGGGGAATGTTATTAACTACTATTTACTGAATATCAAAATGATTCACATATCAATAACATCAATCATTTAGAATTATGAGAAAGAAACTCTAGCTTCTCTCTAAACTCCTCTTCCACACACCAAACCTTAACCTAGCACTGCCACCCTTCATCCAAACAGCTCTTTAATGTCTTGTTGGTTTCCAAACCTAAAATGGAGACTAACTTTCCACCATTGTCTTCTACCTTTCAAACCACCTCTTCACTGATTCCCCTCCCTCTACCTTCCTCCCCTCCTAAAATTACTACTACCCTTCCTTCTTCCCCATCCCACTCTTCAACGACCCCTCCCTCTACCTTTACCATCTCTCCCAAACTTTCGGCCCCTATAGTAGGTGACATTGTAAATGGCCCCAGGAAAACTTGGAAGCAAGTAGTGGGAGATAACTCAGGTTCATCCTTGATTTTCAGCCCACCTGTGGAGATTGATGGGAAGCTAATAGTGGCTCCTAGTCTAGACATTCTGCAAGAAGGAGCTAGGATATAGGAAGCCACCCGAGTTAGTTCTTTTATTGACAAAAGGCCTGCTTTCCCAATGATATAAGCATGGGCACAGAGAAATTGGAAAGAAAGAGGTTTTATGGAGGTAATGGTAACTGAGGAGGACAATTTGATATTCTCCTCTTCAAAATCGGAAGCTCAAAAGGTCATTGAAGAAGGCCCTTGGCACGTCTCTCAACTCCCTTTGTTTCTCCAAAATTGGCAATCGGGAATGAAATTAGAAAAACTTAGAATTAAGAACATTCCCCTATGGGTGAACATTCATAATATTCCTCTAAAATATTGGACTACCAAGGGATTGAGTATGCTAGCGAGTTACTTAGGGAAACCAATATGTATGGATGAAAACACTACGTTGAGAAAAAGAGTAGGATTTGCACGGTTATATGTGAGTAAGGATATCTCTAAGGAAATGAAAGATAGTATCCCTATCTTGAAGTTGGCCAATGAACATTCTCTTAAAGAGGATAAAGTCCTGATTACTTACCAATGGAAATCGTCTCTTAAGGCTCAAGGCAAAGAATGGAAACCAAAAGGAAAAGTTTTTACTAGAGGTGATTATTGGGAGGTGACGTGTATGGACAAGAATTTTGCAGAGGACAGCAAAGAATGTGAGAAAGCAGAACAAGTGGTTGAAAACCATGAACAAGTTTAGGTTGAACAAGTTTCTCCTATAAATGGGGGGAGCTATCAGGTAGAGAAGAGCCCAATTTCACTCCAGCAAGAAGGTGCATGTTCGAATCCACCCAATGAACAAAACAATACACTAATGAACAAGGGGCAGAATATTCTAGAAACCAGGGGAGATATTTCAAGTGGAGGAGCTCTAGATCCTATATAGTATGAAAACATTATACAGAAGTCTGACCTATAGAATGGAGTCTCTCTAGAGCCAAAATTTGAGCAAGTTCTCTTAGGGAAAGTAATAGGAGCAGTAGGAAAGGCTCCAAAGGGAAAAGTAATCTTATATGACTCTGATTGTATAGAACTTTCATGGAATAAATAACCCCTCTAAGTTAAATGCATTAAGGGATTTTGTCCTAAGGGAAAAGCCTCTGGTTTTTTGTCCTTTGGAAACCAAAATTAGAGAAGTTAATTTAAATAAACTTTGTTGTTTGGGTAGCATATGGCAGTTTCTTACAAACCACCAAAGTCATGCCTGTGGTAGGATTATTATTGCATATGATAGGGAATTTTTAGAGGTCAAAGCTCTGGAATATAATCAGCAGTTTATCCACATTGAACTCTTCTACAAAATGGAACATTGTTGTGTTTTAGCCACATTTGTCTATGGTCTTAATACTGTGTTCCAAAGAACTGATCTATGGAATTCTCTACAAAGAATTAAGGCTTTGACTAATGCTCTATGGTTGGTTAGTGGTGACTTTAACACCACTCTATTCCGATCAGCAGTGGAAGGAAATTGTAACTTGCTCAACTACTCTTCTGATATGTTCGACTGTATGCAAGATGTGGAACTTATGGATCTAAACTTTGAACGTTATAGATTCAGTTGGTCAAACAAGCAAAGTTCTAGTTGGCACATCAGGAAAAAATTGGATAGGGCAACAGTTAATACGGAATGGCTCAATATTTTCTCAGGAAGCTCAGTACAATTTTTAGACCCTAAAATTTCGAACCATACTCCTACGAGGATTGGAAATCTATTTACTACTCCTAGAATCCATCATCCTTTTAGGTTCAACAACTTTCTGGTAAATATGGAGGGTTTTTAAGAAACAATAAGGAAGCGGTTGGAGTGTGACTCTTACGGGACTAAGCAATACATATGCATTCAAAAGCTCAAATCTATTAAAAAGGAATTGAAGAGCCTTAACTTAAAGAGAGGTCAGATTATTTCTAAGGAGACAGAAGATGCTAGAAATAACCTTTCAGTTATTTAGAAATTGTTGGTTGAAAATCCCACAGATGGAACATTAGCCACAGCAGAAAAAGAAACCCTTAAGAACTATTTGCAATTGGTGGACAAACAATGTTCTTTATTGAAGCAGAGAGCCAAAATCAATTGGTTAAAGGAAGGGGATAGATGTACTAAGTTCTTCTTTAACTCAGTACTAGCTAGGAAGAATATAAATAGAATCACTTCCATTGAAACTGGAGAGGTAGTGTATGGACAAGATGGAATTGCAAAGGATGCACTGAATTACTACAGAAATCTCCTAGGTGCTATGTGGTCTCTCTAAAATTTGGAGCTGACCTAAGGTAGTATATTCAAGCAAGAATCCCTGATCATGATGCTCTCTTATTAACTAGACCAGTTGTAGATGAGGAAATTGAGAAGGTTGTGTTTGATATTAATGGCTCTAAGTCACCTGGCCCTGATGGATCGAATGGGATCTTCTATCAAAAATCCTGGAGTAGTGTGGGGAGGTTAGTTAAGGAGGTTGTTCATGAATTTTTTCTAAAAGGAGTACTACTTAAGGAGATTAATAAGACTTTTCTATGTTTGGGCCCTTAAAACTCCAATCCGACCTCCTGGAATGAATTCAGACCCATTTTCTGTACAAATTTTCTCTATAAGATCATTGGTAAGATTATAACAAATAGACTGAAGGAGGTTCTACCCATTCTCATTAATGAGAATCAAGATGCCTTTATGAACAATAGGGATATTGGGGATAATATTCTTCTAGTGCAGGAGCTTTTGAAAGGATATAATCGCAGGAAAAGCCCTTAAAATTGTTTTATCAAAGTGGACTTATAGAAAGCTTTTGATAGTGTTAACTGAAGTTTCATGCTTCGAACCATAGACGTCATGAACTTCCCCCACAGTTTCAGAAGGTGGATTCAAGAATACGTTACCACTGCTTCCTACGGTTTATTAATAAATGGGTGCCTTACAGAGATGTTTAAGCGACAAAAAAGGGCTTAGGCAAGGGGACCCTCTGTCACCTTATCTATTCCTAATATGTATAGAGGTCCTTACTCAAATGCTGAAGCATAACACTTCAACAGATTCCCATCTCAGACATCATTCAAAATGTAAGAAACTCTCCCTAATAAGCTTATGTTTTGTAGATGATCTCTTCCTACTAAGCAAAGCTAATGTCTACTCAATCTCTCTATTGATTGGTACACTCAATTCTTTCAAAAAGCTATCGGGTCTGTATATCAACCTCTCTAAAAGCTATTTCATTCTCTCCAAAAGTGCTTCTTATATGTCAAATGCCTTGTCATTAGTTACTGGAATGGTATTTAAAGATCCTCCTCTTCTATATTTGGGCATTCCTATTTCATCAAGGAGACTTAGATTTTGTGAATGCATCCCTTTAATAGAAATAGAAAAAATACAGAAAAGATTGGGATCATGGACTAATAGAGCTCTGTCCTATGGAGGAAAATTACAGCTTCTGAAATCGGTTATTATGTCACTGAATACCTACTAGTGTTCCCACCATTTTCTCTCCAAAGGGCTTATCAAAACTATTGAAAAGATGATGAAGTGGTTTCTATGGGGAAAATGAAATGGTGAGAAAGGAATAGCAAAGGTCAGTTGGAGGACTATCTGTCAACCTAAAGAAGAAGGAGTTTTAAGTTTAGAGTCAATTAGCAAGAAAAACACTCTTCTAATATTCAAGAGGATTTGAAGAATCCTAGGTGAAAAACAATCTATGTGGATCAAATGGATACAAATCTACATATTAATGTGAGAGTTTTTGGGTTCTAAGAATCAAAAACAATTATACTTGGTTTTTTAAACAAATTATAAGAATGAGGGATGAGGTTCAACCGAACATGACTTGTTAAATAAGGACAGGGGAAAGATTCTCCTTATGGTATGACAACTAAACTAGACAAGGAGCATTAATTCAAAATCAGATAGCACGAACTCTATTAGAAAGATTCCTGAAGAAAACAAGGCTCCATGAGATAGTTAGAAATGGGGCTTGGTTATTAACATCAGATGAGATTTGACACTTGTCCATTCCACAATTTAGAAGCCTTGGGAAGAGAGATATTTACCTATGGAATGGAATTACAGTTTCAGATATTACTACAAAGGTAGCCAAACAGCTGAGGGTTGGTTCTACAAATAGGATAGGATGGTACCTTATGATTTGGAACAAGTCTCTTCGACCTAATGCCAGTTTCTTTCTCTGGCTAGCTATGCTGAACAGACTCAGCCCTATAGATTGGTTGAAGTTCCTATCCTCTTAAAAAATGTGCATACTATGTAATCTTGAGGATGAAACTAAAGATCATCTCTTTTTTAAGTGTGCTTTCTCTAGAGAGATATGGTATAAAAACTTTACTCTTTATATCCCTGGGTTAAACTATAGCAAACTGTCTGATATCCTATTAGAATTATCTCACCTACATATTTCTAAATATGACAGAGACATCCTACTGATCTCGGTTGCTACATACGCTCATGAAATATGGAATGAGAGGAATAATAGAAGATTCAGAGAGAAATCAATCTCCCCAAACTCTCTTACAGACCTCATTTTGGCCAACATAAGGGAACAATTGATTATACATCAGTTGAACCTCTATTGTAGCAGAGGAATGGCTCTTACATAGAGAGTCTAGTCTTGATTCCTAATCGTTAGCTACTCAGAAGTAATTCATACAATTAGGGGGTCAGATCAGAGTAGTTTAGAAAGCAGAACAAGTAGTAAAGCAATTCACCTACTTTCCAGAAGTCTTAGTTTCAAAAATACCTGGTGGAAAGGAGGGGTTTTCTCAGACAAACTCCTTCCTAGTTGCTTTATGCTTGAAGGATCGATGCCTAGCCCTTGTCACCAACAAATAGAATGTTATATGTGAAGATTCTATCAAGGAGGAAATCATATTGAAGAGAAACCTACCAGAGTAACACTCATCCCCTTCGTCTTTCTCGGTAGAGAGGAAATCCCAAAGTAGCGTCTGTCAAAAAGGAACTAAACATGTTATACCCTAATCGCTAAAACATATTGTAATATTGGAGGAGAATCAATTACCTGAGCTTGAGATATCCTTGGCGCACCGCAAAATACACAAAAACTTCGGGGAGACACACTGATCGCCTCCATTGCCAGTGTTTCCGCCATCATTATCACCCTCCCTCCCAAATCGAGAAATTTCTCAAGAGATCGCTAAAGATAGGGGTCGTTATACCCTAAGTGTTAAACGACATTGTTTTTAATGGTTATGTTATGTTGCCGTTTTGTTTACTATGTGTAGTTAGTGTCCAAAGTGTCCCTATGTGGGAGAGACCCCAGTTGTAAACATTTCATTTATTTAATGAAAATTTTAAATTCTAAAAAGAAATAATTATTACCTATAAGATGATGCAAGATCTCCTAAACTCACAAATGGAGGTTTATAAGGATACTTCTGGTGATTTTAGGATGCCCATTGTTATTTGTCAAAGAGACAAGCTTAATCTAGGTATATTTTTTTCACCTTTGTTACTTGTTGGAAACTAATCATCATTTTATTTTATTTATAATATTACTTTTGTTGTCTTATAGTTAATTAGTGGCACCAATTCGAGACTAGTGTTCTAGAATTGCAAAGATTTACAATTCGAATTGTGAGTTAATGTGTGAGTGCAACAGGATGTGAAAGAAATTAGAGCACATTTGAATTCATCGATTCCAAGAAAAGGAATAAATTGGAACACAAAAGATTGAATGATTTGGTCTTTGTTTAGTACAACTTAAAGCTTCAGGAAAGGTATATTATTATCTTTGTTAAGTTATTAATAATTCTTAATAGTTTAATTTTATTTGCTTACTACGACTCTTAATGTAATAAGTAGTTTTGTAGATCTAATTTACCTTGATCATATCAATCTTTTGGTGGATTGGGTTTAGAGGTATTGGTTTTGATATATGAGAGTGACTTAGATAATAATCTTATATGGGAAAGTATTAACATGTCATTTGGTACAATGAATTTAAATAGTGGTAATGAAGAGGCTCCTCTCAATGATGATAATTTTGTACCAAATGATAATTGAGGTTAATGAGATTTGAACAGATATTCGATTAAATGAATTTTCTAGTTTTTATTTCTCCTCTTCTTT
>JAOTAY010020397.1:0-12681 GCA_025629805.1 Erythroxylum baracoense
GGTCAACACTTATTGATTTTTTTTTATGATTTATCTCAATTTATGTACGGAGGTAAATTAAATAAATTTGTTCGTTTCAAGTATCACTGGTGGGGAATTCCTCCCCCGCGAGCCACGGGTCCAGATGTCACGCAGGATGTCGGGCCCGTGTACCCGCCCGGGGAGGGGTTCCAGCAATAAGTATTTCCAAAGATTAAAACTACTCATTTCATTCATAAAAATAAACTTACTTACATTGTCATACATCTCATAAGCCATATTTGTACAAAACATAACACTTAGGAGTTTACCACTCCATACAAAATGTTTAACATGAAATGAAAAGCTAAACAACACATCCTAACTAGACTCCTCAATATTAGCTGACTAGACCTTTAATTCATTCTTGTTTCCAAAATTGACAACAGTAGACTTCTATTATATCCTTTAGAAGCTAGATCTCCCTTGTACCTGAAAGTCAACATTACAATTGTGATGACTTTGCGAACTAAGTGAGTAAAGCATCTTTGATGTGCTCACTCATCTCAAAACATAAGAACAATTCATAATCTAATTCACAAGTAATTCATATCATCCAATATTGAATATTACGTCACATTTTATCATGTTTCAACGAGTACAACTTGTTTACAATATTTCGCTTCACTATTTCATAACAATCCAATAATTCAATTCAACAATCCATATGATACATATCAAGTTATATATGCAAATGCACATGTGACTCCATTCATTTTTTACTCTGTTGTGACTAAGCACCTATTTACTGTCCCATATTCATTGTAAATAGTGGGCTCATTTCATTTACTATCCTGTACTCATTATGGATAGCGGGCTCATTAATAACTTAGTCTGTGGCTCTTTTTGCACATTTATGAGCTTTAAGCTCTTTTTCATTCTGGTCACTCCAGTCACAACTCCTTTATTTGATCATGTATAACAATGTGATGGAATGCATCAATTCATAAAATATGCTATCAATAACTTTCATTCAATATGCACAGTCATTTATCACATTCATCAGATCTGAGTCTGGAATTCAACATTTAGTTGAGAATACGTGTTCCATGTTCACATACAGTTAGAAAGCACTCCCAATACAATCTCAAATATCAAACTCCTCAAACCATTAATGTCTGCAATTATCACAATCATATCAGTACCAGTTCAATAACAGAAATTTAAACAGAAACAAATCAAATATAGTGAGAAAACATCTAGTTAACCCACAGTATGCTCCAGATAAGTTATTACCTTGATGACCCGACAAGGTTCGAATTCTGATGTTCAATTTGTGCTTCTTTAGTCATGAAATACCCACATATTGTTCACACATTACTAAGTTGATCAATCATATAAATATTCAATCATGCACATGTATATGTGTCATGTTTAATGCATGCTCAATTGACTTTCTTAGATATATATCCTTAAATCATATATCTTAACCATTCATCCATTATAACTTGGATATAACTAGTTTGCAATTAGGTTTATACCTAAAAGAAACTTGATTATTCTAAATTCATCAATCATACATTCACCAATCCTTTTCTAGCATTATATAATCACATAATTTTCCCAATTCTTGTTCATTGATACCTAATACATCTTACTCATATCCTTCGGATCACAATTGCATTCCTAAAAACACCTTTATTCCTTTAAGAATTCTTAATTTCCAGATTTAGATACATTGATATCAAAAAATCCTTTCCTTAAAATATAACATCAATTAATAACCTAAACTTATCAAACCTTTAACCAATTAATCAAACATCAAACTAGGTTCGTTTTAAGCCTCGATCAAGTCTAAATGCAATGAAGTAAAGTAACTTATCCTTAGTTGGTTCAATTTTTACACGAAACAGAAAATTTCATTTCCAATACATTGCCCACGATCGTGAAGGACCTTCCTATGATCGTGGAATGAGTGAATTGAGTGTTCACTCTCTATTCTCTTTTAATTTCTCTAGATTTTAACATCTTCATACCAAATTCTAAACATCTTCTTAATAGTTCAATAATTATACTTCAATTCCTCATCAATTTCACCTCAATCCTAACTTAAAATCATTTGTACAACAACTTATATAAACTATTGTTTATCATGCACTCAAAAATAGAACACGATAATATCCATTTATTAATCAAATTCTAGCACACTTCATCATCAACATCATATATAGTCCATCATCATAATCTTTTTATTAAAGCATGCCATAAAGAACAACACTTTATTTACTTGTTTAGCTTAAAAGCCTCCTCAATTCATCATTTTAACCCAGCCCTCCAAGCTTGCAATATCATCACAAATTCAAGGTGGAATAGGTTGGATTTTAGCAACAAGATAAACACAACAAAATATTGGAGTGGCAAAGTGTAGAATTTTTGAAAACTCAAAGTTATGACAGTTGGGTGTGAGTGTCGAACAATGAGAGAAGAAGAAGAAGATGATGATGATAGCATGTAACAAAAATGAAAGAGAAGATGGGTATGTCATATGTGTGTGTCATATGGGTTAGGTGTGTGGTAAGTGTTATAACACTTGTCATGTAAAGAACTAACCTACATGTCTTCTACTTATGCTACCAAATGTCACTTAAATACTTAGTCCATTTGTCACTCAATCTCTAAGTCATTTATCATTTAATCTCCAAGTCATTTGTCACCCAATTATCTAAGCCATTTATCGCCAAATCTAATGCCACATATCACTTATTTCTACTGCCATGTGTCAACGTATCTTGCCAATTGACATTTTTCCTAGTCCAAATGTGCATCTTATTTGTCAATCTCCTAATTTTATCAATTAAGTGCAATTTACTAATTGTAATCCATCAAACCAAAATTTAAGACATAAACAATACACAACAATCATTTTTGTAGTATCCCGCTATCAAATTGTTGAGAGATTTAAAGTATTAAACCAATGAGTCATGTGAGTGGTATCATATCGAACGAAATTGGTACATTTATGATATGGTTTCATATTATGTTCAAATGCATACTATTAGCATACACACATTAATTGTGAGATAGACAAATTGCACTCAATTGACATATTCCTGGGTTTGAAACTAAGATGAATGTGATAAATGAATGAGTGTAATGAATGAGATATGAATTTATATTTCCCATGTC
This sequence comes from Erythroxylum baracoense, assembly GCA_025629805.1. Lineage (NCBI taxonomy): Eukaryota > Viridiplantae > Streptophyta > Magnoliopsida > Malpighiales > Erythroxylaceae > Erythroxylum > Erythroxylum baracoense. The sequence continues at coordinate 3,145 of JAOTAY010020397.1, forward strand.
TTGTACTTTAGTTTACCAATAACAAGAATTGATGGATTCTAATTAGTAAATTCGAAATTATCTGTTACAATTGGGAGACTTATAAATTTATGCGTATTTTTAGACTTGGAAAAATGCCAAGTGGCAAAACAAATTGATAAATGGTAGTAGAAATAATTAACACATGGCAGCAGAAATAATTGACACGTGGCATTAGGAATTATTGACACGTGACAAGTGGCATAGAAAATTGGGTAACAATTGGATTAGAAATTAGGAGACAAATGGACTAGTTATTAAATGACTTTAGGTACCAAAATTAAAAGATATTTACTTGGTTATTTAAGTGGTAAATGTCATGACAAGTGTTATGACACTTACCAAACATTAAACCCACAATATATAACTATTGGAAAGACCATGTTCATTTGTCTTTCACTTTGTTACATGCTCTTATCTTCTTCATTTCTTTGTTCTCTTCATCTCACGACACTTACTCCTCACACTCATATTGTTGAGTTTTTGCTAAAAGCCAACACTTTGCTACTTCAACAAATGTTGTTATCTCTTCTTGATGAAGACCTAGCCTATTCTACTTTGAATGTTTGATGATCATGTAATGCTTTGAGAGCTAGGTTAACCCACGTTTTGAAGAGGCTTGGAGTTAAACAAGTAAGTATTTATTTTAAATAGAAGCATTTATCATGATAGTTTTGAGATGGATTGATCGTGTTAATGGAGTTAAATGTGTGTTATAATATGGATGAAGAAATGGAGATGTTCATGTTCTATTTTTGTATTAATGATTAATAATAGATTATGAGTTGTTTTACAAATGTTTTTGAGTTAGAATAGAGTTGATTTTGATGAGGAAATGAGTAGAAATGATAAACTATGTATAAGATGTGTTAAATGTAACATGTAGGAGTTAAAAATCTAGAAAACATGAAGGTAGTTGGCTGGGATTTTTCAGCTATGATAACCTAGATTGTGGGTTATCATATCTGAAAAATCTCAGCCAACTTCCTTCATGTTTTCCAGATTTTTAACATGGGAATGCCTCCATGATCGTGGGAAAGGCCATAGACATGAGATGTTATCTTTTGATTGATGTTTGAACCAGTTAATGATAAGATACTTTCCTATGGTGCATTTAGACTTGATTGAGGCTTAAAATGAATTTAGTTTGAGGTTGAATAAGTTGACAAAGTGTTTGATATGTTTAAGTTATTAATTGAGGTTTTAATTAAGAAATGGATGGTTGATAACAATGTATCAAAATCTGGAAAATTATGCATGAGTGTTATAGGAATGAAATTGTTCTTGGGAATACAATTGTCATCCAAAAGAAATGAGAAAGGGGTATTAAGTTTAAGTGAATGAGAAATTGGATATTATGTGATGATAAAATGTTATAAAAGGACTAATGAATGAATGATTGATGATATTAGGATAACAAGTGTTCTTGAGGTATAAATCTAAGTGAAAACTAGACATATCCAAACTATAATGGTTTGAATGATCATGACTTGTGATAGAGGATACATACCCTAAAATAATCAATTAATCATGCATTGTACATGACACATATATATATGTGTATGACTGGATATCTATATGATTGAGCAACTTAATGATGTATGAAATACGTGTGTATTGCATCAAGATAGATATCCAAGTTAATTGTCAACATCCAGACATTACCGGATCATGAAGGTAATAGCTAATATGGAGCGTACTGTAAGTCAACCTAGATGTTTCTCATTGGGATTGATTTGTTCTGTTTAAACTTTAATTATCGAAATGTTATAAATGTGATTGAGATAATTCTAGACATTTATGGTCTAAGGAGTTTGATAATTGAGAATGTATTGGAAGCATTCATAATTGAATGTGAATTTGAAAAAAAAATGCTCAACAAAAATGTTAAATGTCGGATTTAAGTCCGATGAAAATGTGAAAGTGACTGTACATGATGAATGAAAGTGATTGATTGCATATAATGTGAATTGATGCATCTCATTACATTGAAATTCATGATCAAATAAAAGAAGTTGTGATCAGAGTGGCCAGTGAAAAAGAGCTTAAAGCTTAGAAATGTGTATAAAGAACCATAGGCACAGTATTAAAATGAGTCTAGTATCCACAATGGATATAAGACAGTTATCAATGAGCTGGGTATCCACAATAGATACGGGATAGTTAAAAAGTTACTCAGTCACAACAAAGTAACAATGAAAGTGGAGTCACATATGCATTTGCATATAACATGATATGAATTATATGAATGACTGAAATGAATTGTTTGGACTGTGTTTGAAATGAAAATATGAAATAGTGTATACAAATTGTATTAGTTAAACCATGATGAAATGTTACTTGATATGTAATATTTGATGATAGGATCTATCTATGAATTGAAATGTGAATTGACTATGTGCTTGATATGAGTGAGCACATTGAGGATAGTTCACTCACTGAGTAGTAGTAGTAGTAGTGGTAGTAGTAGTAGTAGTAGTACGATGATATGTTGAACTCCAATTTCGATGACAACTGAAACTAGTCCAGTTTAGCACTTATACATTTTCAATGTGCCTAATGATATGAAAGTAAAAAGTAAAATACTCTTGCAACAATTTCAAAAGTATACAGAAACAAAGCTTTCATTAGATTAAACGTTAAACGTCGGTGGGAAGATAGACATAGAGAAACAACAAAGATGGACACTAAATGGTGGCAGGAGGTATATTGTGAAACCAAACTATAAAATTTTAAAGTATTGCCAGGATACAAGATAACTACTTTTCAATAGTCCTAGTTAACAAAAATGATTAGATTTAATTTCAAAATCATATATAAAAATGGAATGGATATCACTATTAATGGATTGTGTAGAGTATAACACTTTTCTACTTAAATGGTTGCAGAAATTTCATCGAACACCTTCCAGATATGACAAACTCATCCCAAGATTCAAATGCGAATCATATGTTTTCCCTTCCATCACTAACATTAACACATTCCATGCTACTTCCATTCACAAAGAATGTCCAGATCTACCCTGGAAGGATAAAAATCATAACTTTTCTATTTAACAATGATAAAATACTTGTTTTCTTTCTCCCGCTGTCTCGAGAACCAAATGCAAACATCATAGGTAAGCAGGAGAAAATCAATCGAAGAGATACTGAAAATAGAATAGGAGAAAATCGATAGAACAAAGAATAATCACAATAGCTCAAAATAGAGCAGAAGAATAATATCGAATAAATGAATAATTAGTCTTCATCGGTGATGAGCAGAACACAAAACCCAAAAAGTTATCTACGAGAGGTTTTTGGATTTGAGAAGATGGCTTGAACGATAATGAAGTTGGCTTTTATGTTTTTATCTTTGAAAACTTAGCTAATACAAAACGACATCGTTTCTCTAGTTTAGGTAAACGATGTCGTTTATTGTTTGTTGTAGTTGTTTGGAAGTAATATTAATTAATTTGCTATGATTTATTATATTTAGTCGACAATCGTCAGATGTAGGGACTAATAAATGGTTCGTTGCTAAAGCCCGCCAGTTCGTAAATAATTTTTAATATATCTATTTTCCTATTCCAAATAAAATATAATTTGAAATATAAATTAAATTATTCATTTAATTTCTATTTGGAAATTATGTTAATCGTTAAAATAATTAAACTTGACTTACAATTTTCACAAAATTATATATTTTCATTAATATAATTTCCAAAATGTATTTTAAAAAATTAAACATTTTACTTTTTGTAATTTAAAAAATAAATAATAATAATGTTACAAGGCATTGTAATATAATTATAAAACTATTTCTAACTATTATTCTTATTATTATTAATTCAAAATTTTTAATTTATTATATTAATAATAATAATATTATTATTATTATTTATTAAAGCCCAAAAGCTTTAAATTGTATTGATGTAGGTCGAATTAAACAAAGTTGTCTTCATAAAAGTTATAACTTATCCTTTTACCTTTCTAATGGTATAAAATTTGTAATTTTTGGACATCAAAATTGAGAAATATGATTTTTACAAGTTTGAGTGACATATTAGGAGTCTTGTAAGTAGCACAATAAAATAGGAGTGCACAATCGTGCACACCTAAACCTTTCAACCTTTTTTATTTTCTTTTTAATTTTAATTTTTATAAATTAATAATAACATAATTATAATTATAATTTAATTTAATTTAATTATTTTTATTAAATTAATAATTAAATTTAAAAGTTAATTTATTTTTTATTAAATTAAAAATGTACAGGCATGCATTAAGTGCAAGCCCATGCAATAATGCATTTTTTTAATTTTAAATATTAATTTTGCGACACTATCTTGTTTTCGTAGCAAAAGTTTGGTAGCAAAATGTTGTACATTTTGCAACGCTATCTTGTTTGCGTAGCAAAAGTATAACATTTTGCGACGAAATACAAAGTCGTTACATTTTTCCAAATATATTGGCAACGTTTTCCAAATAAGGTTGCTAAATGTGGGCATGTTTCAATGGTAAAAAAAAATTTAAGCCCTTATACAAAATCACAGCCGCGTCTTCCCCCCTCCCTCTCCTTCGTTACTCTTCCGCTTTTTCTCTTATAAGAAAAAGATTTTCTCCCTCTTTCTTCAATCATTCTTCTCCTGTGCTTCTTGATTTTGTCTTCTTAGCTTCCCCCCAACTATCATCTCGTGGCTTTGAGCTCAAGCATGTAAGTTTTCTGACATTTCTTCTGGGTTTGTTTTTAATGTCTTATATATACCGAATCAAAAATTGTTGTGGTTAAATAGATTTCTTGAGTTGTTTGCATTGATTCAACCTTTATATCCTTGGGTTTCTGTGTAATTGTGTTAGTGATGGTGAGGAAAGGGAACAGAAGTTGTGAATGGATGGTTGAACGTGTGTTGTATGTTAATGCTTGGAAGTTACTCGATGAAAGTCCTTGGAAGAGTTTTCATTTAAATTTAGAACGTGTGTGTGTGTGTTATCCGAAAGTAGGAGTTCTGCTATTTTTTTCTTTCAAAATTGAAGCTCTATATTCGACAATAGAAAATGTAGGAGTTGTGCTATTAAGAAAATGAAAAATAGGAGTTGTGTTTTAAGAAAATGGGTGCAACTATTTGTTAAATTTGTATATTTAATTTGTATTGACCTAATTTACAGTCCAATCGATTGATTTTTTTTAATGTTTCAAGCGTTCCAAAATATGTTCGGAAGATGAGTGATTGTACCAATTAGATAATTATTGGGACTTCCTATAGAATATAAAGAATTTTCTTTCCTTGTTTATTGATTTTAAAGTTCTACCTTTTAATATAATTCAAATGTTAGTTCATTTAACTTTTTGAAATGAAATTTTTGTTCAATAATCACGCATATCATCTAACACTTATGTACAACATAAAAAAAATTCTAATCTAACTACAACTCTTTTTCATAATTGAAACTAAAATCTATTTGATTTCTATATTAATAATACATAAAAATCAATCAAATTTGATAAATCAAAATTACAAAAAAAACAATATATTTATGATCTTGATAATTGCGGCTTAGATTCAAATAAGTCATAGCATAATAACTAATCTAACATAAAAACAATTACAATTTTTATTTAATTAAAAGATATTACTCCAATTAATTCTCCAAGTTACGTAATGAGTTTTTGTTCTTTTACATATCACATATTGTACCCCGCCCCTTCTTTCTCAAAATGTCGTATACAATTAGCATTCGGTAAATCCACTATTGGTCTCTCATGACATGTCAAAGTCCCATAAATAAATTTTAGCCATTTGCTCATAAAAAAGCTTTAATTCCATCAAGGCAATATGTCGAATTATTCCTTAGATTCTAATAGAGAATATCTAAATGAGACACAAATCTAGAAATTTTACTAACAATCTTGTGCTCATTAGGAGAAATATACACACTTTCTAATTGAGGCAGCTTATCTCATGTTCTAGATTTCTTTTAAAAGCTTCTTTTACACTTTGATTAGTAATTAGAAAAAGGTAAATAGTAAAAAGGATATTAGTGATATTTAGAATTGCTCTAAAACTTATTTATGGCATGTGGCCGGTGATTCTAGTGCCATATAATTTACCTCTATGGAAGTGTATAAAGGAGCCTTTTATGTTTTTGTCTTTGCTGATTCTAAGACCTACTGCTCCTGGTAAAGACTTCGATGTTTACTTGCAACCATTAATTGATGACTTAAACGATCTATGGGAATATGGATTACGCAATTTGATGTTATTGAAGGCAACACGTTTACATTGCATGCTGCTGTATTATAGACTATCAATGATTTCCCAGCTTATAGGAATTTGTCAAGGTGGAGCACTAAAGGTTATATGGCTTGTCCTGCCTGAAATGATCAATCATATTCAATAAGGATACGAAGTAAAATTTGTTATACAGGTCATTGTCGTTATTTGGAACATGGGTATAGATGGCAAAGAAGTAAACAGTTAATGGCACAGTTGAGTTAGGTGACGCTCCAATGCAGTTGTCAGGTGATGACATTATTTACCAGCTATCACATTTGGGCGACATTACACCTAGCAAACACCCAAGTCATAGAAAGCGTAAGAGAAATGATATTGAACTGAATTGGACTAAAAAAAGCATATTTTTCAGCTTGCCATATTGGAAGGAGTTACTATTGAGGCACAATCTTGATGTCATGCATATTTAGAAGAATGTTTGCGAGGCCATTTTAAGGATTGTTGTAGGAATTGATGGGAAATCCAAAGACACTATTAAAGCTAGACTAGACTTGGAAGACATGAATATTAGAAAAGATTTGCATTTGAGAAGAAGAGATGATGGATCATACTTTATTCCCCTTGCTTGTTACAACAAGTCAAAAAGTGAGAAATAAGCATTCTGTCAGTTCCTCCAATCAGTCAAATTTCTTGATGGGTATGCATCTAATATACGTCGTTGTGTGAATGTTAAAAAGAGAAAAGTGTCAATGTTAAAAAGTCATGATTGTCACGTACTTTTGCAACGGCTACTTCCTGCTGGAATACGTAGGTGTTTGTTAAAGAATGTATCCCATACTTGGGTCAACTTGGAGAGTTTTTTAAGCAATTATGTTGTAAGACACTTAAAGCTTAAGAGCTTGACAATTTGGAGAAAGACATAGCATTGATTCTGTGTAAGCTTGAACTATTATTTCCCCCATCATTTTTTGATGTTATGGTCTATTTGGCAATTCACTTACCATATGAAGCAAAACTTAGTCGACCGGTTCAATTTCGATGGATGTTTCTGATTAAATGGTAATTCATATTAAATTGAGCAAGTTTTTCCTATGCTATTTGTTTGTAACAATTCCTAAGTTATTAACTGTTCATGTTCAGGTTTTTATGCTCTCTTAAGCATTGTGTACGTAATAAAGCTCGACCAGAGGGGTCTATTGTAGAGGTTTATATAGCAAATGAATGCTTGACTTTTTGCTCAATGTACTTAACTGATGTGGAGACGAAATTTAATAGAACAGAACGTAACTTTGATTTCAATGACGATGGTGAGTTGTCTATTTTCTCCTAAAAAGTTAGGCCACTTGGTGGTAAATATGTCAAGTTAAATAAGGACGAATTCAAAATTGCCCATTAGTATATTTTGAACAATTACGAGAACGTTGATACATACACAGAGCATATATCTTTTCATTCAAATAATCATATTACAATTTCCTTCATTAACTCTAAGATCTTATTGTGTTTTTTTTCCCAATAGAGAGAACAAGGCTACAATTCAAAGCAAAGAGATAGTTAATGTTGAAGAAAGACATAGGCAGAAGTTTGTATCATGGTTTAGAAATCGAGTAAGTTGTTATATTAATTACAAATTATAAAAATATGAGAATATGATGAGATCGTCATATTTATTTTCGATTGGTCATACAGATGATACGGTTACATAACCGTAACGTGCAAGAAGCGAAAATAACATTATATAGTTTGGCATGTAGGCCTCATATTTGTAGGAAGAAATACTCAGGTTGCATTATTAATGGGGTGCGATATCACATAGAAGATCAAGATAGTCAAGTTAGAAGTCAAAATAATGGGATTGTTATTAAAGGATGTCATAACGACGAAATCATTGACTGCTACGGTATCGTATATGAAATTATAGAGTTGCACTACATCAAGGATAAGAAGGTTGTTCTACTTAAATACAAATGGTTTGATCTAACTGACATGAGAGTGAATGGGCATATTACTAGCATAAATGTTAGTAAGATATGGTATAATAATGATCCTTTTGTCCTCGCAACTTAAGCTAAACAAGTTTTCTACTTCAACGATACCGTGTTGGGTCGCAATTGGAAAGTTGTTCAAAAGTTTCAATAAAGAAATATCTTTGATTTTTGTGAAAGGGGTATTGGTGAATTGGATGAAAATGTTGATGAAGTCTATCAAGATATTGGATTGGAGATTAATAACAAACATATTCCAGTAGAAGATACAGATATATCATCATTCCATATGAGAGATGTCGAGCCCAACATAGTTCAACTGGATGAAGTCTAACCCCATCTTATCTTACAAACAGATGAAGACTATACTCACGATGACTTCAATGACAATGATGATACTTTGCTGGAATATATTAATGACGAAGAATCTCCCGATAATGTACTTAATGATGATGGTTTTCTTCATCTTGATCATGATGATTGAATGTAAGTTTCATTGTTTGTATTGTTTCAAATGTTAATAAGATAATTGCTTTATGTTATTGATGTTTTAGTTATGTTAATTAAGTATAGTTTTAATGTTTTACAAAATGTTAATTTTATTTTGCAATTACAATTATACGTTAAGTTCTTAATTCGTTTTACATAAGTTCATTATAATGGAACCTGGGCAAAACAAATGAAAGAGGGTGGTCACGATAGATGAAGTTTCTCCCACAAAACAACCAGCAATTCCATCAACAGATGAGGGAAGTCAGCAACAACAACCTTTACCAACATCGTCTGGTAGTCATGAGGGATCTTTAGGTATGTTTTTTATAACCAAACATCTTTATATTTATGCTCTGATTACATGTTTAGTGTGTTTTTATCATTATGTATTTTTTTAAGATTCCAATACTGGCCCAAGAAAACGAGGTAGAGGTAAGACAAAAGGAGTTGAGTTACAACAAATGAATATTGCAATAAATTCCAAGTTGTCAGTGATGATTGACCTTACGCAAGGGCACCTAGTGGATAAAATCAAAGCTACAAAGTTGGCCAGTAAGTTGGGCGTCGTTGTTCGGAATGAGTTGCCTTGCTTTCAGCATGTTAGGCAACTGAAGGAACAACTTGTTACAAAATGCTTTGGATAAAGTTTCGGTAATATTTCTATTCATTTCATTATAAGTATTGCAATTTTACTTGATTAAATTAATAACTTATCTAATATGTGTTTTTATAGATGAAGCTCAATATCGTCGATATCTACACGTCTGAGGTTTCAAGCAGTGTTAGTTCACTGTTGAAACAAAGGATGAAGGATCACCGATATCGACT